>CM065721.1:8839844-8852344 GCA_033310375.1 Conus canariensis | reverse complement strand
AAGTGAGGAGCCACCCCCCTCCCAGGGATTCCCAACACCTCTACCAGATGCTGCAGGCTGAGTGGCAGGCGCTTCCACAGAGGATCTTCACCAACCTGGTCAACTCGATGAGGACTCGCTGCGTCGAGTGCCAGAACAGCCATGGTGGTTACACGCATTACTGAGCTTTTGGGAGCATCAGTATGCCCTGTCTTGTGATTTCAATGACTTTGGGAAATCAAATTTGGATACGTACCCACTTTAATCAAATGTACACACCAAACGATTACTCGAGATTGAAGGCAATTGTGTATCGTTATCACTAAAGAATGGAATTAAATGTTGGCCAAACTTCAACGCATTGACTGTCTTATTTTGACAGTTATGAATGTTTGTGAAAGTGATCCTTAACTTTTTGTGTGTAGCTTAGTTTTAAATTGGTTTTCAGTAATACCTATGTATGTTTCTTCTGCGTTCTCTGATGTTACAGTGGCTTGGTACACAATGTTGTTGTAGAGGCATTTGTTGCTCAGAGGGCACTGTTCTTTCTTGATGCAGTTGCAAGATTTCCTTTCATCACCCTCCTCGTTTTTCTCTATACTGCTTTTCATTTTGTTGGTTGAATCAATGATGTTTTTAAGGTTGGGCATACATGAGTATGATAATTTGATGTTGCTTTTGTTAAATATCTTGGATAATTTGTGCTCTTTTGGGAATGATGATGTTAGAATTCGAAAGAATTCTTTCCCTATATTTGTTTTTACTCTTCCATCATATGGGGGGTTGTACCATATGATCTTCCTTTTCCTGTTCTTCTTGTGTCTGCTCATGTCATTATCTGGGTCATATTGTAGTTTGTAGTTGTAGCCACTTTTGTGTAACACTTCTTGATATTCAGCTGCAGCGTTATTGAATGCTGTTTCATTACATGACAGGTTAGATAATCTCTTATTGATGCCTCTGGGTATTGTTTTTAGTATGGAAGGTGGATGGTTACTTTTGATATTTACATAGACAGGTGTGTCATTTGGTTTTTTGTATGGTTTATATATGTGCTGGTTGAGGTCTAACGTTATATCTAGGTAGTTCACTATCTTTTTATTTGCTTCTATAGTGATTTTTAGAATTTGGTTGTGGAAGATTTTACACAATTCTTTTTTCTTATTTTCAATGTTTCTAGGGTTGCCGTTCAGCGCAGCAAGGCCATCATCTCTGTACACACCGACTTGTTTTCCAAGGTTTTTTTTAATGTTAGATAATATGAATAGTCCGACAAGTTCGCAAGTTTCGGCGCCATCATACGATCCCATTGTAACATCAAAAGTTGAATTCTTGCTTGCCCTCTTGGTCCAGATTTCATTTTTGCTGTGTAGTAGAGTTTTCTTTGTATGGTAAATGATTTCCATTTCTGACCCTGATATTTCAGTGTATTTGTTGGCAAATGTTATAGCTTTGGTGAGTAGATCTTCATCTATAGATGGATAGAAGTCTACTATGTCAAATGTTATGAAAACTGTATTTTCTTGTTTGTTGAGTTTCTTGAACCATTGTATGACTTCGTATGTGTTTTTCCAGAGATTGAGTTCAGTGTTCTCTCTTATGTTTTTTATGGCTTTTTCTAAGATTTTGTGCTGATTTTTCCTAATTCAGATTTGGATGGATTTATCAATCTGCATGTTGGGTTATTCAGAAAGTCATTCAAAAAAAAACTTGGAAAACAAGTCGGAGTGTACAGAGATGATGGCCTTGCTGCGCTGAACGGCAACCCTAGAAACATTGAAAATAAGAAAAAAGAATTGTGTAAAATCTTCCACAACCAAAATCTAAAAATCACTATAGAAGCAAATAAAAAGATAGTGAACTACCTAGATATAACGTTAGACCTCAACCAGCACATATATAAACCATACAAAAAACCAAATGACACACCTGTCTATGTAAATATCAAAAGTAACCATCCACCTTCCATACTAAAAACAATACCCAGAGGCATCAATAAGAGATTATCTAACCTGTCATGTAATGAAACAGCATTCAATAACGCTGCAGCTGAATATCAAGAAGTGTTACACAAAAGTGGCTACAACTACAAACTACAATATGACCCAGATAATGACATGAGCAGACACAAGAAGAACAGGAAAAGGAAGATCATATGGTACAACCCCCCATATGATGGAAGAGTAAAAACAAATATAGGGAAAGAATTCTTTCGAATTCTAACATCATCATTCCCAAAAGAGCACAAATTATCCAAGATATTTAACAAAAGCAACATCAAATTATCATACTCATGTATGCCCAACCTTAAAAACATCATTGATTCAACCAACAAAATGAAAAGCAGTATAGAGAAAAACGAGGAGGGTGATGAAAGGAAATCTTGCAACTGCATCAAGAAAGAACAGTGCCCTCTGAGCAACAAATGCCTCTACAACAACATTGTGTACCAAGCCACTGTAACATCAGAGAACGCAGAAGAAACATACATAGGTATTACTGAAAACCAATTTAAAACTAGATATGCAAACCACAAACAGTCATTTAACAAAGAAAGATACAAAAACCAAACAGAATTGAGTAAATACATCTGGAAGCTTAAAGAGAAAAAAATAGACTACAATATATCCTGGAAAACCATAAAAGGAGCAGCATCATACAACAATATTTCAAAAAGATGTAACCTATGCTCAACAGAAAAGTACATAATACTATGCAAACCACAACTGGCAACTTTAAACACCAGGATAGAAATGGTTAACAACTGCAGGCACAAGTGGAAATTCCTATCAGTGAACAAGAATCAGAAACACACGAAAAACACAGACAGCACGTAATGACAGACAACACAAGCAGTTATAAAACACCGGCAGCACTGACCCATCACATCCTGACGATTGCAATCGCATGAAACAGCGCTGTAAATAGAATTTTAAGCCTTACCTTTTAACAATATATATATATATATATATAGGTATGTATGTATGTATATACATATATTTAATATACATAAATGTATAGACATATAGTATATACATATATATATATATATATATATATATATATATATAAATGTACATACATATGTGTATATATATACACATCAGAACGACTCATCACAAGATCAATCCGAATGTAATGTATGACACCGTGACAAGACGCAATTACAGCTGTATAAAGAATTGAAATCTGGGTAAACAAGAGGGACTGATAGAGTTACAACTGAACTGTTAAAAGCTGCACGGCAGGGCCTAAAATGTTTGAATTGCTAACACAGCTTTTTTTTCTTTAAATAACGCTTCTATATCACACACACACACACACACACACACACACACACACACACACACACACACACACACACACAAATTACATAGCATTAAAATCATCATTCCTAAGTTAACTCATATCACACATTGGTGGATGATCTTACAAAGCTCACCGATTTCACACACAAGTTAGGAATATCAAAAGCACCACAGACACGATCGTGATGACAGGGGGAACAGTGCTCATCCCCCCCTCCCTCCTCCCCCCCCCCCTCCTGCCCCGACCCGACCCCACCTTCCACCCACCCACCTACCTACCTGCCCATCACCACAGCCATGATGTTGCAGAGGGTTATTATGACATGAAGACTCGCATTCGACTGTTGTGGCTGAACACCAACGACCAGATCTACACCACCAACGACGACCCGCAGTACTTCAAAGTCATGCGCCTTCGTCTGCAGACCCTCATGCCGGACTTCCTCTCCCTTTAGAAAGGCCACCGACACTTCCTCTTCCAGCGATCGACAGTTCCGGTTCCGGTTGCAGGGTTCCGGTTTTGTTTTTTTTAATCAAATTTATTAACTTATTTACTTACTACTTTGGTGTGTATGTGTGTAGTTAGTGTTGAATTAACATTCTTTTGTGTTCATTTTCTGTGTGGTCATTGCCTTGAGTGTGTGTCGGGGGGGGGGGGGGGGGGGGGGGGGGGGGGGGGGGGGCGGTTATGGGTAAGCTGGACGTTTTCATCGTTTGGAATGAAGTTTCTTTGTTTGTTTTGTGTGTCTCGTATCTGCCTCTGTACAAGCTGAACGGGTGCCGCAAGCGGTATTAGTTTGGAATTATCGGCATGTCAGTGTCTCGCTTAGGAAGTCCAAGGGGTCTTCACTTTTCCTTAGGAGTTGCTTGCCGTTGACTAGATTCTGAGGGCACGTCCTGTACCACGTCTGAACAGCAGGATCATTCATCATTCGGTTTACTTTCGTTGTCTTGACTGTTGTTATGCTTACATTATTATTTGTTGTTGTGGTTCCCGAAGACGCTCCTTTTCAGAATCTCAAGCAGCTCCCAGAGCAATGCTGTGTCTTGTCTTTCTGAAGACAATGCCAGAATGAGACTGCAGGCCCCAATTCAAACAAAATTAGAAAGAAAAATGACTAATCCGCCCAACAAAAGAGACAATAGTTCAGTGGTAGAGCGCCGGACTCGTAATCTTGGTGATCCTGGGGTTGCGGGTTCGAATCTCCGCCGAGCCGTTTCGGTACAGGGGGATTTTTCCCACCGAGTTAGCATTGGTTCTGACTCCATTCCCCATACAGTCCTTCGAGTGGGACTATAAACCGAGGTTCCGTGTGTGAACGCACACATAACATCTTGCACACACGTAAAATCTCATCACCAACTTTCGGAAGAGAAGACCAGTTTGGCTGTTGGTATGGATGACACGTTACACATAGCATGCACTTGCGTGAGAAATGGAAAGAATGAAGAAAGTAAGGAAACTGAGTGAACAATATTGAATGATACTGACTGGATGACAAGGGAAATGACTGAATGAAGCGCCAGCTGGCAGCTCTTCGGTCGGCACTACCCAGGTAGGCAGCCCGTTGTGTAAATAAGTGTGAATTGTAAAGCGCTTAGAGCTTGGTCTCTAGCCGAGGATAGGCGCTACGTAAGTATTCATAACAATAATTGTCTAGTAATTTCTTTGTCTCTTTCGTTCGGCAGAACAGCCATTTTTCTTTTATGTTTGTTCCTAAAGATAATAATAGCATCTTCACCCCCCTTCCAAAAATAAATGAATAAATAACTCCTGGATGAATATGTCTTAAGAATATCAACGTCAGGGGCGTGAGTCTAGCAAGTAGCAGGCACATGGCACTGCTGTCACGTGACCTGCTCATAGAGATACCGACCAATGAAATTAACTAGATGTCACGAAGACTGTGACAAAAGTAAGCTCTCACATGCAGGTACATACGACCGCGCTCGCGCACGCGCATACACAACACACACACACACACACACACACACACACACACACACCACACACACACACGTAGACACAGACAGACAGACAGACAGACGACACACACACACACACCACACACACACACACACACACACACCACACACACACACAGACGACTGCACGCACGCACGCACACCACAACTACCACCACCACCACCACCACCACCACCGATTCATACAGCCGGTCTCGTCTACCTGTTTTTGTATTAGTGTTGGGTTTGAAAGGTCCACATATAGTGTCTGACGTAAAGAAGAAACGGAGTCACAGTTCACATTCAGCGTGTGGGACAAAGAGTGACATCGATCAAATTGGCAAAACAATTGACAAAGTTCACATGAGTGACAGTTTTTTTCTTCTTCTTTTTTTGTGCTGGCTTGAGCGAAGACAACATTTGAAGAATTTGAATTAATTGTATTTCACTGTATAGTTGTTGTCATTGTTTTCATTAAAGCAAATATCTCTGCTTTAAGTTCCAGTATTTCGGGAGAGAGAGAGAGAGAGTGCGCGCGTCGCCACAAGCGAGCGCCTTCCGTTCTGTGTTCTATTTGTGTGTTCAGTCAGTTTTTCCATGCAGGAAGTGTTGTTTGTAGCGTCTTAAGAAGACATATTTGTTGAAATTCCATTCGTCTTTTTCGTACTGTGTGTGAAAGTAGCCTTACTGAGCGCTTGTTTTTCACGTATTCTTTCGTATTTCGCCTGATTTTCAGTAAAGCCGCAGTCTCTTTCACTTTCCTTTCGAGTTGTTTGTTTGTTTGTTTGTTTGTTTCTATGTTTGCTTGTTTCTTTGTCTGTCTGTCTGTCTGTTTTGTTTGTTTGTTTGTTTTGCGGGGTTGTGATGGATGTCGGGGGCGATAACTGAATTCTGCCGGAGACTGTTTTTGTCAGTGGAGATCATTTCATTTGATCGTGAAAGGTGTACCGCGCCAGGAGCCTAGGTGTCGGTCCCTTCTGAAAGCTTGGTTCCCAGATACCTGCCACCCAGGGTGGAGAGGCGGGTGAGAAACAGCATGGCTGACCTTTGACATCAATCGTCACGTGCTCAGAGAAATAAGGGGGATAAAAAGTGAATCAAGACACACGCGTGTTTTCTGCCGGTTCAGATATCTGGGATCTTTCACAAAATCACATAGTTTGAAGTTCGGGAATCATTTTTCGGGAAGGATGTAGGGGGTGGGTGGGGTGGCGTGCGATTGAGTGGAGTAGAGTGTACACGCGCGTGTGTGTGTGTGTGTGTGCCTGCGCGCGTGCGTGCGCGCGTAATGGACCTAAATAACATAGATTGCTGAACAGATGAATGGCGCTGTAACGGAAATGAAAAGGTGACAGAAACAGATAGGAGATGGAAATGAATTGACAGAATCAAACATAAAATTTGACGGTCTGTATAGACTATGATAGATTTTGAAAAGTTGTTTATGCTCACTGAATTGACATCAATAATGATGTACTGCTGTTATGATGACGAATCACGTGTTGTGTTAGTTTTAGTTTGTTTCCTTCCTCCCGATCAATTGTATTAACAGAAACATAAAGATCTACTCGTTGTTTTTGATGTGACTTTCTCCTTCCATCGTAATTTGTGATTATCGTATCTTTCTCATTTTCTCCGTTCGTATTGAAGGTCCGTACACATTTTACGTTGTAAATCACCACTTTCAGAGTCATACATACATTCAAGAGAAATCGTGTGTACTTCACACGTTGACGTAAAAATGAAATACAAAATTGCTCGGCAAACTATATACCAAACAAACTGACACCAATGCTTGTGAAATTTATGCAACAGAACATTATTGTCCTGTCTGCCTGTCTGTCTGTCTTGTCTGTCTGTCTGTCTGTCTTTATGTATCATCATGGAACTGGTCTTTTCTTCGACGTACATTCTTTGTCATAATAAAGAGATGTGAACTGGGTGTCACTTCGTTTGGTTTACGTGTGACTTTCTCTGTCTCTGCCTCTGCCTCTGTCTCTGTCTGTCTGTCCTGTCCTGTCTCTGTCCTCTCTCTCTCTCTCTGTCTCTCGTCCTCTCTCTCTCTCTCTCTCTCTCTCTCTTCTCTCTCTCTCTGCAGATGAGCGCGAATGTGGACATGTCAATGTGTGTGTGTGTGTGTGTGTGTGTGTGTGTGTGTGTGTGTGTGTTTGTGTGTGTGTGTGTGTGATAAATAAATATGGATAAATAACGCACGCGCGCGTGCGTGTGTGTGTGTGTGTGTGTGTGTGTGTGTGTGTGTGTGTGTGTGTGTGTGTGTGTGTTTCAGAGAGAGAGAGAGAGAAAGAGAGAGAGCGAGAGAGAGCAAAGAAAGAGAGAAATCAGCATTAGAACGAGGAGAAAAGGAATACGGACAGAAAAACGAAAAAGGAGGACCGTAGCCAAGAGTGACAAGACAATAGGCGGTGTTTGATTAAGACCATCCTAACCCATTGACCGGATATCACGTGACAAATCCATGACGTCTGCATGCAGGAAGCCGGAAATGTCATCAGACACTGACTAGGCCAATGAAAAAACAGGGAGATACCAATGCAGGGAAAAGCCGCTACTGACAATATTCGGTCTTTCTGTTCACTCGTATCATTCCAACACAGTTTCTCTCCCTTTTCTTCTTACCTCCCTTTCTCTACTCCCTCTCCACCTCCGCTTTCTCCGCCTTCCCACCCTCGCCCCCCTCCTCTCTGCCTATCTCTTCTTCCTATCTTTTCAAGTCAGAAAAAAAAAATGCGCGGACCTAGAAAAGCAGAATAATGCCCAGACGAAGTTACAGCAATTACATCGATTTTTACACAAGAAAAATGAACGTTCTTATGGTTGTTACCTTGTGGGCCAAGAGAGGGGAAGGAAGGGAAATAGAACGGAGTCAGTTCCCAAAGACACCTTCTAATAAACTCGAAGACGCATGCCATTTATGGGGTCGCACCCAAATGCAGCCAAACAGTGTTTTGGAAAACAGAAATAAATGAAGCGGTAACACGCATTGAAACCCTGTCGTAAACAGGAATATACCTTGGAGCTGCATTACTTGAATGTAGAGAAAAGCAGGAGGAAGAAGAGGAGGAGGAGGAGGACAAGGACGGAGAAGAAAAAATACGGAAGAAGAAAAACAACAACAACAAAATGAGAACGAAAATAAGAACAAATAAAGCAAATACAAGATGAGCAAAATGAAGACCTGAAAGATAAATGGCAAAATGAAGAAGAAGAAAGAAGAAGAAGAAGAAGATGATGATGATGGTGATGATGATGATGATGAAGCACACTGAACAAACCTCATCGTGCTGGAATTTCATCCTCGCTCGTCAAATCGTACTAGCGGGGCACGCACACACACACACACACACACACACACACACACACACACACACACACACACACACACACGTATATATATATATATATATATAATATATATATACAGAGAGAGAGAGAGAGAGAGACAGAGACAGAGAATCCATGCCTGCTCCAAAAAGCTGATGATTTCTGAGTTGAAACAGAAAACCCCCTATTCCTCAAATCCTTTCTTGGATTTGTTCATGTAGCTGAAATCCTAACAAGCCTCGTTATCTTCAAACTCGGCCAGTCAAAAGCCACATAATGATGGCACAGGAGAACCGCCACAGAGGCAGAAAAGATGCAGAAAAAAAATCACTGATTTCCACATAACAAGCACGTGCACGACATCATCACTGAGATGTAACCCCCCCTCCCCCCTCCCCCCCCCCCCCCCCACGTCCTCTCACTTTTCTTCATCTCCCTACTTCTCATCGCTCCTTTTAGTAAATAGTCAACCGCTGTCCCTTGTCCCCCTCCCCCTCCCCCTCCCAACCTCCTATCCGCTGTAAACC
This sequence comes from Conus canariensis, assembly GCA_033310375.1. NCBI lineage: Eukaryota > Metazoa > Mollusca > Gastropoda > Neogastropoda > Conidae > Conus > Conus canariensis. Next base: position 8,843,223 of record CM065721.1, on the reverse strand, counting down.
CTCCTTCTGCTCTGTGCGCGCATGTGTGTGTGTGTGTGTGTGTGTGTGTGTGTGTGTGTGGTGTGTTGTGTGTCGTGCGTGCGTGGTGTGTGTGTGTGTGTGTGTGTGTGTGTGTGTGTTGCCTGCATGTATTTGAGTATGTATGTGTGTACATGTGTGTGTGTGTGTGCGTGCGCGCGCGCGCGCGTGTGTGTGTGCGTGCGTGTGCGCATGCGTGCGTGTGTGTATGGGGGGAGGGGGGGATGGTAATGCGTTCTTTCAAAGGAGGCTACAGTGGTAGAGAGAATGCGGGACCCTTTGACCTACTCATACATGGCACTGGATATGATTGATTTGGAATGAGAACATGATGGGTTGAAATGGAAGAAAAGAAACTGTATAAAAAAAATACAATAAAATGTGTTAGCAAATGACTCAAGGGAGAGAAATGTGTATTTCTTCATCCAGTCCCCTCTCTTCACCCCTCCCCCACTTACACTAACTCTGCCCACCCCCCCCCCCCCCCCCCCCCCCCCCATCCCTTCCCCTGAGTGATCGATCGGCGCATTAACTATGAACTACAAGTCCACATAAGCGGGTACACCCGCGTTCGTACCCGCACATACACACATACACACGTGAGCACGCGCACACACGGCCGAAGACAGAGAGACAGACAGACAGACAAACAGAGACAGAGACAGAGCGAGGACACACAACACACACACACACACACACACACACACACACACACACCACGCACGCACGCACGCACACACACACACACACACACACACACACACACGAACAAACAGGCTGATAGACAGATACAGTTGACGTTGAAGATCTCTTTATACATGCTCCCTCTGGTCTTAAACTCCTGTCGTCGTTTTGCAAGGGTTTTCTCTTTTTTTTGCCCCTTCTTTAGAGTGTGTCCAACAGAACTCTCGCCATCACTGTACTGGAGTAGGTGGTTGAACCGGTGACCCTGTACTTTAATTAAACGGTCGTGGGTTTCGTTATGGGTCAGGCATTACTAGAGACAGCATCCTTTCTTTTTTCTTTCTTTCTTTCTGCGTACGCAGGCTGATACGCCTGCGGACACTGCCTGTATAGACAGGCAGTGGAGTTTTGTGTGTATGACCGTTTTTTTTTTAATCCCGCCATTAAGGCAGCCATACACCATCTTCGGGGAAGGTGCATGCTATGTGTAACGTGTTATCCATACCAACGGCCAAAATGGCCTTCTCTTCCCAAAGTTGGTGATGGGATCTGACGTGTGTGCAAGATGTTGTGCGTGCGTTCACACACGGAACCTCGGTTTATAGTCTCATTCGAAGGACTGTGTGGGAAATGGAGTCAGAACCAATGTTATTAACTCCGAGGGAAAAATCCCCCTGTACCGAAATTCGAACCCGCAACCCCAGGATCACGAGTCCGGCGCTCTACCAACTGAGCTATTCCGGACCCCAGTATCCTTTCTATTGGTCACTGGTTTGTTTCCCATGTTCCCTGATGTAGACTTTTCACTGCCTTCATGGATTTTTCCGGAAGTCCATACTTAAGCAATGTCGCTGACACATTATCTCCCCTTCGCAGTGATTAATTTCCCTCTGGTGCGTAGACAGGTTTGCTGACAATAAAACTTTCGACGAAACTTCCCGGCGATAAGAGGACGTTACTATTTTTGGCAGCGTAAAGAAAGAAATAATCAAGAAACGTAATCAGAAAGAAAAAAAAATCCACTTTGACCTCTGTGGCTTAGAGACAATATTCATGTTGTTTCTATCGATGTGAATTTTGAATCGAAAAGAAGCTGAAAAACGGTTTAATTCTCATGTCTGGTTTTGATCTCGGTCCTTTTTATTTCAGAACAGTAATACACACACACACACACATATATATATATATATATATAATGCTGAACAATTAAGTAGTGGGGCAAAACAAGTGCAAGTTAACAATTCTTCCATCATTATAGTAATGACTTGGCAAAGATATGAAATTGGAAAAAAAAGTTTGAAAAATGAGGAAAATGTACTTTAATATATATAAACCCTTCACTAGCTGCATGGGGGAACCGTCGCAATCTGTCTCGAAGGCAGATCTATATGTATTGCCTGCTCCTAGGCCTTTCGTCGGCTGGATCGGACTCATCAGAGAGACACGGCTGATTGTGTTTGTGCTCTTGGCGTCAAATAGAGACATACCACAGTCCGTAATTCTATGGTGTTCTCTCCACCAAGGGTTCAAAAAGAATCCAACAGCACCCCCAAAGCAGCCAGCGAAAGGTAGTAAATAAAACAAAACGAAAGTGTGGAGAGGAAAAAAAAGTTGCTGAAAAACTAAAAACATTATGCAAACAGTATAAAATGTAGGGGACAATCTTTGAGCCTATGCTTGAGGATCCATTTAAGGATCCAAGGGAGATCAAAAGATACGGAACAGTCTGATATAGGTCTGTGTGATTTATGAATGTTGTCAACGTTCACGGGAAAAGCTGGTCCTCTGAGGTAACCCGTTGCCCACATTTCTTGGAGAACGGAAGTGAACCTAGCAGTGTGTCGGATCTATCTCAGAGAGGGCCTTGTCGTGCCCTTTTCTAGAAACCGAGGGGAGTAATTACACCTCCAGAAAGAGTTTTCAGGGCAAGGAATCAAAATTGAACAAGTGATTTTTTTCTTTCCTTTCTTGTTCTTGTTCTTGTCCTTCTTCTTCTTCTTCTTCTTCTTCTCCTCCTTCCTCTCCTCCTTCTTCTTCTTCTCCTTCTTCTTCTTCGTCTTCTTCTTCTTCTTTAATTTCAAATGCTGAAATTTTGCGCGGTTTGTCATCATGAAACTTTCACTCTCAGACCAGACGGACGAATTCAAAGGGAGCGTACTCTCATTGTCCTGAACAGAGTCATCTGACGCAGAGAAACCTAGGCCAACACACGTTCATCGAGCCAGTGTTTATGTTCGTTCATAAGTCACTGACTGACAGTTTTGTGGCCCGTGGCAAAAAAAAAGGTCTTGTGAGTCTGATTGAGTTAAAATTGTGTTTAAACCGTACACTCCAACAGCCGGTTTTCAGTACGTAATGACATCTTGCAAGATAACGTATTACATTTTTCTCCTTTTTCATGATTTCCCCCTCTGGGTGATTTCAATTTTAAAAGTACTTGTACCCCCATTTCTCCATTATCTAAAACACTTGTCTGGCGTCGATGTTGATGCCAGTAAAACGTGCCTGTATACTGTCTGGTTTCAGACAATAAATGTATAAATGCACTAATTGCACTCAGTCTACCGTTCAGTTACCTCTCTTTGTGACTGGAGCACACAATCTTTAATCACCCCAGGCGGTTCTTTCTCCTGGGGGACAGATTTCCAGGGTGGGGGCGGGGCGGGGGGGGGGGGGG
>CM065721.1:8769844-8832344 GCA_033310375.1 Conus canariensis | reverse complement strand
GGCAGACAGACGAAAAGACAGACACAAGGAATAACAGACAGAAGGACAGACAAGCCATCAGACAAAAAGAAAGACAGACAAAATAAAGGGCGAGGCGATCGGGCAGACAGAAGGAAGTGCGGACAACAGGAGAAAAAAGAAGTCAGAAGATAGGACAGACAATCAGCTAGCCAGACAGACAGACAGACAGACAGACAGACAGACAGACAGACAGACAGACAGACAGAAGGAAGGAAAGACCACCAAACAGACAAAAGCAAGAACAGATGAGATCAGACAGACAGAAGGAAAGATAGATGAGATCAGACAGACAGAAGGAAAGATAGATGAGATCAGACAGACTGAAGGAAAGATAGATGAGATCAGACAGACAGAAGGAAAGAGAGATGAGATCAGACAGACAGAAGGAAAGATAGATGAGATCAGACAGACTGAAGGAAAGAAGATGAGATCAGACAGACAGAAGCAAAGATAGATGAGATCAGACAGACAGAAGGAAAGATAGATGAGATCAGACAGACAGAAGGACAGATAGATGAGATCAGACAGACAAAAGGAAAGATAGATGAGATCAGACAGACAGAAGGAAAGATAGATGAGATCTGACAGACAGAAGGAAGGTAGATGAGATCAGACAGACAGAAGCAAAGATATATGAGATCAGACAGACAGAAGGAGGACAAAACAGAAGGAAAGATAGATGAGATCAGACAGACAGAATAAAGATATATGAGATGAGACAGACAGAAGGAAAGAGAGATGAGATCAGACAGACAGAAGGAGGACAAAACAGAAGGAAAGATAGATGAGATCAGACAGACAGAATAAAGATATATGAGATGAGACAGACAGAAGGAAAGAGAGATGAGATCAGACAGACAGAAGGAAAGAGAGATGAGATCAGACAGACAGAAGGAAAGAGAGATGAGATCAGACAGAAGGAAAGATAGATGAGATCAGACAGACAGAAGGAAAGATAGATGAGATCAGACAGACAGAAGGAAAGATAGATGAGATCAGACAGACAGAAGGAAAGACAGATGAGATCAGACAGACAGAAGGAAAGAGAGATGAGATCAGACAGACAGAAGGAAGATAGATGAGATCATGACAGACAGAAGGACAGATAGATGAGATCAGACAGACAGAAGGAAAGATTGATGAGAACAGACAGACAGAAGGAAAGATAGATGAGATCAGACAGACAGAAGGAAAGAGATGTGAGAGAAGACAGAAAGAAAGATTGATGAGATCAGACACACTGAAGGAAAGAGAGATGAGATCAGTTAGACTGAAGGAAAGATAGATGAGATCAGACAGACTGCAGGAAAGATAAATGAGATCAGACAGACAGAAGGAAGATAGTAGATCTGACAGACAGAAGGAAAGGTAGATGGATCAGACAGACAGAAGCAAATATATATGAGATCAGACAGACAGAAGGAGGGACAAAACAGAAGGAAAGGTAGATGAGATCAGACAGACAGAAGCAAATATATATGAGATCAGACAGACAGAAGGAGGACAAAACAGAAGGAAAGGTAGATGAGATCAGACAGACAGAAGGAAAGATAGATGAGATCAGACAGACAGAAGGACAGATAGATGAGATCAGACAGACAGAATAAAGATAGATGAGATCAGACAGACAGAAGGAAAGATAGATGAGATCAGACAGACAGAATAAAGATATATGAGATGCAGACAGACAGAAGAAAGTTAGATGAGATCAGACAGACAGAAGGAAAGATAGATGAGATCAGACAGACAGAAGAAAGATAGATGAGATCAGACAGACAGAAGGAAGGATAGATGAGATCAGACAGACAGAAGGAAAGATAGATGAGATCAGACAGACAGAAGGAAAGATAGATGAGATCAGACAGACAGAAGGAAGATAGATGATACAGACAGAAGGAAAGATAGATGAGATCAGACAGACAAAGGAAAGAAGATGAGATCAGACAGAAGGAAAGAGAGATGAGATCAGACAGACAGAAGGAAAGTAGATGAGATCAGACAGACGAAGGAAAGATAGATGAGATCAGACAGACAGAAGGAAAGATAGATGAGATCAGACAGACGAAGGAAAGAAGATGAGATCAGACAGACTGAAGGAAAGATAGATGAGATCAGACAGACGAAGGAAAGATAAATAGATCAGACAGACGAAGGAAAAATAGATGAGATCTGACAGACTGAAGGAAAGATAAATGAGATCAGACAGACAGAAGGAAGGATAGATGAGATCTGACAGACAGGAGGAAAGATAGATGAGATCAGACAGACAGAAGCAAAGATATATGAGATCTGACAGACAGAAGGAGTGACAAAATAGAAGGAAAAGATAGATGAGATCAGACAGACGAAGGAAAGAGAGATGAGATCAGACAGACAGAAGGAAGATAGATGAGATCAGACGACAGAAGGAAAGATAGATGAGATCAGACAGACAGAAGGAAGATAGATGAGATCAGACAGACAGAAGGAAAGATTGATGAGATCAGACAGACAGAAGGAAAGATAGATGAGATCAGACAGAAGGAAAGAAGATGAGATCAGACAGACAGAAGGAAAGATGAGATAGATCAGACAGAAGGAAAGATAGATGAGATCAGACAGAAGGAAAGATAGACGAGATCAGACAGACAGAAGGAAAGATAGATGAGATCAGACAGAAGGAAAGATAGATGAGATCAGACGGACAGAAGGAAAGAGAGATGAGATCAGACAGACAGAAGGAGGGACAAAACAGAAAGAAAGATAGATGAGATCAGACAGACAGAAGGAAAGCGAGATGAGATCAGACAGACAGAAGGAAAGATAGATGAGATTAGACAGACAGAAGGAAAGATAGATGAGATCAGACAGACAGCAGGAAAGATAGATGAGATCAGACAGACAGAAGGAAAGATAGATGAATCAGACAGACAGAAGGAAAGACAGATGAGATCAGACAAGAGAAGGAGAAGTAGATGAGATCAGACAGACAGAAGGAACATAGATGAGATCAGACAGACAGAAGGAAGATAGATGAGATCAGACAGAGAAGAAGGAAAGATAGATGATGATCAGACAAGAGGAGAAGGAAGAGTAGATGAGATCAGACAGACAACAAGGAAAGATAGATGAATCAGACAGACAGAAGGAAGCAGATCAGACAGAAGACAGAAGGGAAAGGACAGTGAGATCAGACAGACAGAAGGAAGACAGATGATCAGACAGAGAAGAGAAAGTGACAGGACAAGACAGAAGGAAAGACAGATGAATCAGACAGACAGAAGGAAGACAGAGAGATCAGACAGAAGGAAGGACAGTGACAACAGAGAAGGAAGGATCAGACAGACAGAAGGAAAGACTAGATGAATCAGACAGAGGAAGGACAGTGATCAGACAGAAAGAAGAAGTGACAACAGGACAGTGATCAGACAGGAATGACAGTTGATCAGACAAGAAGGGAAGGACAGTTGATCAGACAGCAGAGGAAGGACAGTTGAAACAGAGGGAAGGACAGTTGATCACAGACAGAGGAAGACAGTTGATCAGACAGAAGGAAGGACAGTTATCAGACAGATCAGAGACAGATGACAGAGGGAAGGACAGTTGATCAGACAGACAGGGAAGGACAGTTGATCATGAAGACAGAGGGAAGGACAGTTGATCAGACAGACAGAGGGAAGGACAGTTGATCAGACAGAAGGAGGAAGACAGGATCAAAGACAGGAGGATCAGTTGATCAGACAGAGGGAAGGACAGTTGATCAGACAGACAGAGGAAGGACAGTTGATCAGACAGAGGGAAGGACAGTTGATCAGACAGACAGAGGGAAGGACAGTTGATCAACAGACAGAGGGAAGGACAGTTGATCAGACAGGGAAGGACAGTTGATCAGACAGAGGGAAGGACAGTTGATCAGACAGACAGGGAAGGACAGTTGATACAGACAGAGGGAAGGACAGTTGATCATACAGAGGGAAGGACAGTTGATCAGACAGACAGAAGGAAGTGCAACAGTTGGATCAGACAGAGGAAGGACTAGTCAGATGATCAGACAGAGGGAAGGACAGTTGATCAGACAGAGGGAAGGACAGTTGATCAGACAGAGAGGGAAGGACAGTTGATCAGACAGAGGGAAGGACAGTTGATCAGACAGACAGAGGGAAGGACAGTTGATCAGACAAGAGGAAGGACAGTTGATCAGACAGAGGGAAGGACAGTTGATCCAGAGGAAGACATTGATCAGACAGAGGAAGGACAGTTGATCAGACAAGGGAAGGACAGATGACAGACAGAGGGAAGGACAGTTGATGCAGACAGAAAGGGAAGGACAGTTGATCAGACAGAGGGAAGGACAGTTGATACAGACAGAGGGAAGGACAGTTGATAGAAAGAGGACATGATAGACAGAGGGAAGGACAGTTGATCAGACAAAGAGGAAGGACAGTTGATCAGACAGACAGAAGGGAAGGAAGTTGATCAGACAGAGGGAAGGACAGTTGATAGACAGACAGAGGGAAGGACAGTTGATCAGACAGAGGGAAGGACAGTTGATAGACAGAGGGAGGACAGTGAAACAGACAGGGAAAGGACAGTTGATCAGACAGAGGGAAGGACAGTTGATCAGACAGACAGAGGGAAGGACAGTTGATCAGACAGAGGGAAGGACAGTTGATCAGACAGAGGGAAGGACAGTTGATAGACAGACAGAGGGAAGGACAGTTGATCAGACAGAGGAGAGGGAAGGACAGTGATTGATCAGACAGAGGAAGGACTGAAGGACAGAAGGAATGAGTATGCAACAGAGGAAGGACAGTTGATCAGACAGAGGGAAGGACAGTTGATCAGACAGAGGGAAGGACAGTTGATCAGACAGACAGAGGGAAGGACAGTTGATCAGACAGAAGGAAGGACAGTTGATCAGACAGACAGAGGGAATGACAGTTGATCAGACAGACAGAGGGAAGGACAGTTGATCAGACAGACAGAGGAAAGGACAGTTGATCAGACAGACAGAGGGAAGGACAGTTGATCAGACAGAGGGAAGGACAGTTGATCAGACAGACAGAGGGAAGGACAGTTGATCAGACAGAGGGAAGGACAGTTGATCAGACAGACAGAGCGAAGGACAGTTGATCAGACAGAGGAAAGGACAGTTGATCAGACAGACAGAGGGAAGGACAGTTGATCAGACAGACAGAGGGAAGGACTGTTGATCAGACAGACAGAGGAAAGGACAGTTGATCAGACAGACAGAGGGAAGGACAGTTGATCAGACAGAGGGAAGGACAGTTGATCAGACAGAGGGAAGGACAGTTGATCAGACAGAGGGAGGGAAGGACAGTTGATCAGACAGAGGGAAGGACAGTTGATCAGACAGAGGGAAGGACAGTTGATCAGACAGAGGGAAGGACAGTTGATCAGACAGACAGAGCGAAGGACAGTTGATCAGACAGAGGAAAGGACAGTTGATCAGACAGACAGAGGGAAGGACAGTTGATCGGACAGAGGGAAGGACAGTTGATCAGACAGACAGAGGGAAGGACAGTTGATCAGACAGAGGGAAGGACAGTTGATCAGACAGACAGAGGGAAGGACAGTTGATCAGACAGAGGGAAGGACAGTTGATCAGACAGACAGAGGGAAGGACAGTTGATCAGACAGAGGGAAGGACAGTTGATCAGACAGACAGAGCGAAGGACAGTTGATCAGACAGAGGAAAGGACAGTTGATCAGACAGACAGAGGGAAGGACAGTTGATCAGACAGAGGGAAGGACAGTTGATCAGACAGACAGAGGGAAGGACAGTTGATCAGACAGAGGGAAGGACAGTTGATCAGACAGAGGGAAGGACAGTTGATCAGACAGAGGAAAGGACAGTTGATCAGACAGACAGAGGAAAGGACAGTTGATCAGACAGAGGGAAGGACAGTTGATCAGACAGACAGAGCGAAGGACAGTTGATCAGACAGAGGGAAGGACAGTTGATCAGACAGAAGTAAGGACAGTTGATCAGACAGACAGAGGGAAGGACAGTTGATCAGACAGAGGGAAGGACAGTTGATCAGACAGAGGAAAGGACAGTTGATCAGACAGACAGAGGAAAGGACAGTTGATCAGACAGAGGGAAGGACAGTTGATCAGACAGACAGAGCGAAGGACAGTTGATCAGACAGAGGGAAGGACAGTTGATCAGACAGACAGAGGGAAGGACAGTTGATCAGACAGAGGGAAGGACAGTTGATCAGACAGACGGAAGGACAGTTGATTAGACAGACAGAGCTAAGGACAGTTGATCCGACAGACAGAAGGAAAGACAGACCGAGTTTTTGCGGAAGGAGGGGGAAGGAGAAGGGTGGAGGTTGGGGGTGGGGGGGGGGGGTAAGGGGTCGGTGGACCACAAACTGCACATCGATTCAAATCTTTGCCGCTAACCAGTGTTCATAGCCGTTTTATCGTTGTTGTTGTCGTTGCAGTTTCTCGTTTCCCGGATGCACTCTTCGAGGGGTTCATCGTTTGCATTGTTTTCCAGAATTGGGCTGGGAATCTGGGTTGTTGTCGGAAAAACCGCTTCATCTCCTCCTCCTCCTCCTTCTTCTCTCTCCCCCTCCACGAACCCCTCTTTCTGGTCCAAATCTGCATGTCTTAGATTGTCCGTCACAGACTTCCCAGCAAAACATGGAAGTAAAACTGAGAGTATGCCAGGTCCCCACATGACGAGACAGTTACAAATCCGACCGCTTCCCTGCCAATCAGAGTTGGGTATTATTTTTCGTGCACTGGGCAGGGAAAAAAAGTAACCGACTAAGTAATAAGAACAGACGTCTTGTTTATCTCTTGCCCTAAAAAAAACAACATTTCTCGAAGATCAAGCGGGTTTTAAACAATAAGAAGCTGAATTACACAGTTCACTCTTCACAATTCGTCTTTGATCTTCGTATCTGTCTTTTTTTTTACAGATACTGATACATATGCCCGGCCGTGTGATTCGCCTAGTTCTGTAAACTTTCTTGGGATTGGTAGAAAAAACCGTCGGTATTTGTATGTTGGACTTTAGTGTGCTTTGGATTTTTAAGATATTTATTATCTTAAGACCGCAAACACAACAAAAACAGTAACAACAAAACAAAAACAAAACCAACGAAATCCAGAAAGGTGGCTTCACAAAATGGTACCTTGCCTTTCAACAGAAACCATGTCAGGTGGCATGACCTTGTAATATTAACCTATGACCTCTGAGCTTCATCATCATCATCATCATCATCATCATCATCATCATCATCACACCATCACTGTCATCATGATCATCATCATCATCATCGTCATTATCATCATGAAAATGATCGTCGTCTTCGTCGTTATCATCATCATCATCATCATCATCATCATCATCATCATCATCATCATCATCATCATCAATCGTCGTCGTTGTTGTCGTCGTCGTCATCATCATCATCATCATCACCATCACCATCATCATCATCATCATCATCTCCATCATAGCCATCATCATCATCATCATCATCATCATCATCATCATCTCCATCATCACCATCACCATCACCATCACCATTACATCATCATCATCATCATCACCACCACCACCACCCACCACCACCACCACCATCATCATCATCATCATCATCATCATCATCATCTTCATCATGATTACCATCATCACCATCACTATCACCATCACTATCATCACCACCATCATCATCATAATCATTACCATGTGTGTTTCTATGTGTGTGTCCATATGTGTTTACGTATACGTGTACGCCCACAGAACCCAAACCCCAACCAGTTTGGTTTACATCGATTCCTCGGTGTGAATGTGTGAGAAGAGGGGACCTAAATGCTCCAACAGTTAGCCAGCATCGACCCGGAGACAGGAGGGAGCGGGAAGGAGGGGGAGGAAAGGGATAGGAAGGGGGAGGGGGGGATTATCACGTGTGGGTGCCAACGTGTTGTGGCCTAATGGTGCAGAAAACGTCGTCTGCGGCAGCAACCGGGGCCTTCCCTGACCCTCACTGCCCTGTGCAGGCTGAGGCAATTCCCATCATTTCACTCTGTCCCCGCCTTCCCCTCATCGATCAGTGTGGGAAGGAGGTGAAAGAGGGAAGTCGAGAGGGACTGGGGAGCGAGAACTAACGAACGAACGAACGAACGAACGATTTTATTAATTAAGGGGAATAGCACTCATAAGCTTCTTTTTTTTAATTACACCTGGCCCTCTTCAAATGAATGCAAAGAAAATGTAGGAAGTGCATTCTAGATGTCGTGTATAATGACCACTTAAATGAAAAGAAAATGGCATGGTATAATTTTTTTCTTAATTCTTTCTGCATCTCATGGAAATCACAAATTATTAGAAATCACCAATTACTAGAAATATTGCACCTTTAGTGTCACAAAAAATCACCAAATTAAAATGTTTCTACAAGAAGAGAGAGAGACAGACAGACAAAGAGAGAGAGAGCCAGAGCGAGATAGACAGTAGACAAAAATAGTCGCATGCAGAATGTTGCACAGAAAATCTATTGTTCCCTAGAAGAGAAAAAATACAGCCCTGCACAATTCACACACACAGGAAACACACACACACGCGCGCGCGCGCGCGCGGCTTCCCTGAGAGAGAGAGAGAGAAATGAAAAGATATAAAAACAGAATATGACAGAGACAAGGTAAGAAAAAAAAAGGGGAAAAAGACACGAAAAAAAGTCTGCTCTACAGAAAATCAATATTTCCACACATGAATAAAATGTCTTTAATTCTTCCAACATAATTCCACACGATGGGGCATCCCATGTACCTGTTCTTCCTGTCCTTCCTGGTAGGTAACAAGTGCAGAAACCAGCAATTTTGCGTCTGAAACAACAAAAGTAGTTTGTCGTCATATAGTGGCAGCATCCTTCAGAACGGATCTGGAAGAACAATTTCATAAACATTTACAGGTTTACACTGATGGTTCGGTTCTGGACGATAGTGGCGCAGAATTTGCTTTAGTGTTCCCAAATTTAAAAAAAAATGTGATTTTGAAGCTGGACATTTATGTCTTACAGCTGAGCTGGTTGCAACTATGATGTCGTTAAAATTGTCCCTTTTTCTTGCAGAGACTATCATTAATTTCCTGTTATGTGTAGATTTTCAAGTTCTAAAATGTTTACATCTTTTTTTCATAATCAGAAAGGGTTGATATTTGAGATCATACATCTGATACAATCTCTCTCTATATGACAGACACGCATGTTCATTTCTTTTTCTTCTTTTTTTTTTTTTTTTTTTTTTTTTTTTATTCCATTCCACGCTAGTTTTCTTTTGTAATATACAAGCAGACAGGTTAACGAAAAAGGGAGCAAAGAATGTTTCATGTGGAGTAAGAGTCAATACCCTTTTGTCATACAACAAAATAAGTAACATACTTGACAGAGACTATTCAAAATGTTTTAGTTCGTCCCCAAAAGCTTATCAGAAAGTTCTTTGTTCTAATTTGCAGAGCTATTTTCAGTCTAACTTTTGGACTTTCACGTAATTCATTATGGACCAAACATTTCCAAAATATTCAGTGTAAAATGTCATACTGATGTTGCTGTTTAAAGCATATCCATTTTGACTGTGAGTGAATAGAGCCTTTTCCTATCAAAATTGCGCCAGGAAATTTTATTTAATTTGATTTTTTTTTTTTTTTTTTTTTTTGTTCCTTTCGTTAATTGGAACAGACGACCAACATTTTCAGTGTCCATCTGTGACTTCCGCTGGTTCCTCCATCCACCTTTTTCCCTTTCTGCACACCATGAAAATGTCCCCTCCTCTGCCACCTTCTGATTTCCTAACTTCGTTGTTTTCCTTAAAGACAATGATTATTTTTTTCCTGAGCGCGAAAAAATAGTTGTGATCCTAAGGGAGAATACCGATGGTAACCCTTTCCCTTGGGAAAATAAGGAACAACACTCGTGATCCTTGAGGAAATAAGAGAAAACAGCTGTTATCTGAAGGAAAATGGTTGGGATCCTCAGGGATACCAGTTTAACCCCTCTTTCCTGAAAGTGTAGAGCTATTTTCCTGGGAAAACAAAGCCTTCATCGTTTATGAAGCTAGTATGGTCCCATGGAGCGCACCACTCCAGACGTACTGATACCAAGCCACAGGTCACTAGGAACAGCCATGACGTGATATAGACAGCTCACCAGGGGACAGCACCACGCCAAACGTATTACACCAAGCCATAGGTAATGAGGAACAGCCATGACAGTGGTATAGACAGCTCACCAGGTGAAAAGCAGCCATAGCACAGCAGCAGCAGCAGTAGTAATAGTAGTAGTAGCACAGGTAACGTCAGCAAGGTATCCAATGTGTGACCAGACCGTTGGATTAACGCATTCATCAAGAATCTGCTTTCGTGAGACCTTCTTTCTAAATCTGTTCTGCATTATTCCTTCAGTTCTCTGTCTGTCTAGCTGTAAACCTTGTGCACTGTAGATTCATGGTCATCAGATATGCCGTAACGTACATGAACTAGTCCGCAAGCAGTGACGCCTCATCGAAGAAATTGAACCTGAATCTTCCAGCTCCTCAAAAAGAGAGCGCCCAGACCGTTGTTCAACAGACGTATGTGAAAGGATCGCCTCAGTGAAAGTTTACCACTGGAGTGCTTCCTTGGCATTTATAAAGCACTCAAGGGTCTCACTGCAGCTGAGTAGCAGAAGTTTTCGACGAGAGGAAATACACGACGTGAACGCACGTTTCAACACGAGGAAGAGTGCGGGGGAAAGAAGGGAGGCATGGAGAGAAGGGTGGGGGGAGGGGGAAGAGAGAGGGAGCGGGGATAGGAGAGAGAGAGAGAGAGAGGGGGGGGGGTCCTAATCCGTATAATAACTTGGGTAAACTTTGCCCAGAGCTCTTCAAGAATTGCACCACTGCAGAAGGATGTCATGTTTGAGGGGAAAGTGGGAGGAACTGAAGCAGTGTCTGAGGAAGCGATGTAGACAAGAAGCCCCTGGATAGGGATAGGGATGGGGAGTAGAGGCCCCTGGATAGGGATAGGGATGGGGAGTAGAGGCCCCTGGATAGGGATAGGGATGGGGAGTAGAGGCCCCTGGATAGGGATAGGGATGGAGAGTAGAGGCCCCTGGATAGGAATAGGGATGGGGAGTAGAGGCCCCTGGATAGGGATAGGGATGGGGGGTAGAGGCCCCTGGATAGGGATAGGGATGGAGAGTAGAGGCCCCTGGATAGGAATAGGGATGGGGAGTAGAGGCCCCTGGATAGGGATAGGGATGGGGGGTAGAGGCCCCTGGACTGGATAGGGATAGGATGGAGAGTAGAGGCCCCGGATAGGGATAGGGATGGAGAGTAGAGGCCCCTGGATAGAGATAGGGATTGAGAGTAGAGGCCCCTAGATAGGGATAGGGATGGAGAATAGAGGCCCTGTACTACTGTGACGTCAACGTAAAAAATAAGTATTATGGCGTCAAGGTAAAAATTAGGTAACCACATGACGAAGATAATAATATACGACGGGACAAGAAGCAAGGAGTAACGGCCGAGGCTTTGGTGTCCAGCCTACTTTAATTTGTTTTATTCGTCGTTTTCTCCGTAGTGTTACTATGTGGAGAGGCTGACTTTCAAGTCAGTAGTGCGTCGAAGTTCAATGTGTATGTGCGATGCTTCTGATAACGGTACCAGTGAAATATGTACCAGGAAATTTGTTTGTTATAAAAATTTTGTGAATGCTGTGTTGCTGAGTGACCATTAAAACTCCTGCAGGAATATTTATGTGCTCTAATTGTACCACCACATGTGTGTCGGCGGGCTAAGTTTATTGATGTGAACATTGTAATATCAATACACGGAGAAGCTATTTTATCTTAGATCAACAATACATCGAAGTTTGTTGTGTTCTGTGGGACTTCACTGAAATCGTGTTCGCCGGTGATTCAATATGGTTTACTGTGCCTTGTGAATCTGCGGTTCTTCTTCTGATAGTTCGACGTGATTTATTGTGCTTGCCGTGTGGAGACCCTGCTTCTTCTTCTTCATCGTTTGTGTTTGTGAGCAGCTCTGCTTGCCGTGTGGGGACCCTGGCTATTCTTCTTTGCTGTCCCTGTAAATATTCAAGTCGTCAATGCTCGTGAGCGGCTCTGCTTGACGTGTGGCGATCCTGGTTCTATTCTTCTTTTGGTAGTTCAACGTGATTTTTTTTGTGCCTTGTGAATAGTGTACCTTTTAGATTCAAATATGGTTGTGTTTGTGAGCGGCTGTGCTTGCCGAGTGGAGACCTTGCTTCTTCTTCTGTGTCTTCTTTTAATGCTATAGACTGTGGCTTGGGCACTGTGCGGCCGAGTGTGTTGACTGTATTTGTGGGACACTGTGGACGGCGCCGGCATGATCTGTGAGTTATATTAAGATATGTAATATGATACGCTGATATCTGATGGTTGAAGTTTCCTGTGTATTGATATTTTGATCAATATGCTTTGTAGTGGCATGTATTGATTTTGTAACAATTCACATTAATGTATGTTTTGATGGTTCAGGCAGCATATAAAGACAAAAAAAATCTAACTCGTGTGTTGCCTGGCTATCCATGTTCGTATGGTGTGGGTGTGTGTGTAGGGAATAATCATTACACGCATCTAAACTTTTGAAAGCGAGAGTCAGACAGCCAAACGCGCACAGCACACCATCCGTAACGATCACGTGACAGGATTGACGCTGACAGACAGGTCTCAGCAGACAACTGTGAGTCACGTCCAGACACTGTCCACCACGGATCATTCCTGGCAATCCATCAGGTGGCCTAAAGTATGAAACCGACCTACCCAGCAAATTTCACCAACCGAGAGAAGAGCTCGTTACGTCACAGCTCATTCTCTCTCTGTCCACTGTCGAGGTCAGCGCAGAGCCTGTCAACAGTGACGGACCTGACGCAGACATCTTTGAGAGGACAAAGACATGAATGGACAGAAACGAGTGTCAACACTAGACGCCTGTCCTGAACTCCAGAATTGTCATGTTGAACGTTCCCAATGTCCTCTGTCCATAGCATTCCTCCAAAAGGATGTCAGAATTGATGCGATGAGTAGTATCTCAAAGTTCTACATTGTAAAAAAATATGTTTTATCAGGAAAATTAGTTTCATCCCAACTAAGAGAAATCATTGCCCACAACTATTTACTGTATGGAAACGGGGTTGTTGTCTTCGTGGTGTGCAATGATATGTTGACATTAAAAGTTAGAAAGTGATTATGAATGCACTGCCGCTAGAATGAATACATTAATTTGTAGTTCGGTTTCATCAAGGAGACGTCACTGCGTGCAGACTAATCCATATACGCTACACCACATCTGCTTGGCTGTGTAGCCATAGCGCGGTGGCTTTACAGTGACATGGGTTTTTTTTTTTTTTTTTTTTTTTTTTTTTGGATTGGGAGAGAGTATCTTATACATAAGACTTGGCGGGCGCCTGATCTTGGCATTAACTCAATGAGCTAGTCAAGCTATGGAAACCTAGGTAACGTTGCCTGTCTGACTACTACAGTCATGTATGTGTGTGTGTTGGGGGGGGGGGGGGGTGCACGCGTGCGTGTGTGTGTGTATGTGTGTGTGTGTTTGTCTGTCTGTTTGTGTGTGTGTTGTGTGTGTGTGCGCGCGCGCGCGCGCGCGCGCACGCGCACGCGCGCATGCGTGCGTATATGTGTGTGTGTGTGTGTGTGTGTCTGTGTCTGTGAACGTGTGCACGTATGTGCATGCATCTTATGCGAGTCACGGACGTGTGTGTCTAAGTGTGCGTGCCTGTGTCTACATATGTGGTTGTATTCCAGTAAATGCACATAATTATGCGCATGCTTGTGTGAGCGCATGTGTGTGCGTATGAATAAGCGCATGCCTAAATACGTACATGCGAGTATCAGCACCAGGTTGAGGAAGGTGAGGACATAGGGCGAGAGAGTAGGAGGGGAAGCTGAGAGAGGCACGGAGATGTTTGGGAATTATGGGGGGTTGGGGGGGGCAATCTGTGAGAATGAATGCAGTAGGTGGGGAGCAGGTGGAGGATTGGAAGAGAGGGAGACATGCACCGTACCCGATGTGTGTCAATGAGAGACAGGTTTAACCTGCACACACAATCCACCTGCGGAATCACCTCAGTGTCTGTACTCCCTGATGGACTTGGCGTTGAAACATTGAAAACGAAGCACCAGTAAATATGTCAGATGGGTTAAAAACGACGTCAAAGTAAGATCAATAACCTTAGATGGTCTCTCTCTCTCTCTCTCTCTCTCTCTCTCTCTCTCTCTCTCTCTCTCTTAAATGGCGGACAGGGAGTCCACACCCTATCACTGAAGGACTATTGACTGACGGGGCCAGCAGAACAAACAGAACCCGAGGCCCCAGGTCCGCCAGAAGAGGCTCGTCTTCACAGTAAGCTGTTTTATAAAACGCTAGTCACAGAGCACACGTAACAAGCAAAACTGCAAGTAACAGAGAGCTCCGAGCGTTTGACAATTCATCGCTGGAGTCAAAGAAATGTGAAATAAGAAAATCATTAAAAAAAGGCAATACGACGAAAGAATCATTAGTGAAATAATACATGTCATATGCTTTTACTCACCCATGCTTTAACTCCCACTCTATCTCCCATCCCCACCCACACTTACTCGCAACTGCCATCTTCCACTTAACCGTTCATCCACTAGCTCATCCACACCCTCTCTCTCCTCTCGTCTCCTCCTATTGTCACTCTCCCTCACCAACCCCCTCATCCCCCTTCCCTCGTCTTCTTTTTCCTCTTCCCCCCCCCCCCCCCCCCCCCCCCCCCCCCCCCCCCCCCGCCTTCATACTGGGAAAAGCACATTATTTATAATTCTCAGCAAATGGTGCAGTTTGAAAGTTGTGAACGACCACATGATCTGTTTTACTCCAGACACGAAAGATTCCATCACCAGAAGAGTTCCGTTTCTTTAAAAAGAGCTCCATTTTACCTCAAGATTTCTGTTTTACCTGGTGACTTCCGGTTGGGGGTTATGTCGTTGTGACCAAGTGTCGTTGTGACCAAGTGTCGTTGTGACCAAGTGTCGTTGTTGACCATGATTTTCAGTATTTACCAAAGAATGGTAGACTTTGCCAATGTGACCACATGCCGATGTGACCACATGTCGTTGTGACCCAATGGCTCACAACGACCTGTGGCCACATCGGCATGTGGTCTATCGCATGTGGTCACATCAGCATGTGGTCTTATCGGCATGTGGTCACATCGGCATGTGGTCTTATCGGCATGTGGTCACATCGGCATGTGGTCTTATCGGCATGTGGTCACATCAGCATGTGGTCACATCGGCATGTGGTCACATCGGCATGTGGTCTTATCGGCATGTGGTCACATCGGCATGTGGTCTTATGGCATATGGTCACATCAGCATGTGGTCTTATCGGCATGTGGTCACATCGGCATGTGGTCACATCGGCATGTGGTTACATCGGCATCGGCATGTGGTCACATCGACATGTGGTCTTATCGGCATGTGGTCACATCCGCATGTGGTCACATCGGCATCGGCATGTGGTCACGATCAGCATGTGGTCACCTCGGCATCGCATGTGGTCTTATCGGCATGTGGTCACATCAGCATGTGGTCACCTCGGCATCGGCATGTGGTCACATCAGCATGTGGTCACCTCGGCATCGGCATGTGGTCACATCGGCATATGGTCTATCAGCATGTGGTCACATCGGCATCGTGTGTCACTGCTATCGGCATCGGCATGTGGTCACATCGGCATGTGGTCATCTCGGCATCGGCATGTGGTCACATCGGATGGTCTTATCGGCATGTGGTCACATCGGCATGTGGTCTTATCGGCATGTGGTCACATCGGCATGTGGTCACATCGGCATGTGGTCTCTGTTATCGGCATGTGGTCACATCTTGGTCTCGCATGATGATGACCATACTTTCCACCAACAGACCTCATTCTGCTTCACTTTGTCATGACTTTTGGATCCATATTCACGACATTCAAACATTCACAGTCTCTACATTCCTGGTCTGGTCGTCAGTAGAAATCTGACTGGCCTAGCGATTTAGGGGACAACAACATCAAAAAGTAATTTTTAATCAGTCGTGTTAAAGTCTGTGAATCCATAGTCTGTGTTACTTCTACATTTGTCCTAGGCTTAATGGTCGTAGAAAATTTATAATACGCACGCACGCACGCGCGCGCGCACACACACACACAACACACACAACACACGCACGCACGCACGCACGCACGCACACACACACACATCTTCCCTCCACTCATCTATCCTTTCATTCACCGTTTGGGGGGGGGGGGGGGGGTGTTTTTTTTTGCCACACCTGTAAACCATCTTTTTAACATTATAAGATGCAGGGAGGAGACAGAACACACAGACAGGCAAAATCATCTTTGATACTGTCAACTCCCAACCTCATACCTTCCCAAATCGGTATGAAACAAACGAATAAACATACAAAGAACGAAGCTTTACGCACCTCTGAGGTTTTTATCATTATCATCGGCGGTGTTACACAGTGGCACTTCGTGCAATACTGAGAACAGCTTCACACTACGAAAGGCAGGCTCCGAATGCCCAGATTTAGCCTCGTGGAAGAGGACCAAGTTCACACAGTAGGATGCGAGTTCAAATCCCATTTGTGCCTGGCTCAAAACCTCACTTTTTTTTCCCTGCCCATCATTATTCTGGTGGTGACATTGTGGTGTTATAATATAGGCCCCCTTCCCTTCGTTCCCCCCCCCCCCTCCCCTTCCCCTGCTGTGCCCCTCTGTTAAACGCAAATGGTTATCTGCATCTGCCATGTCACCTAAGGTGTTCTGGACGTTAAATCTGCATGTGAAGAAGAGGCGTTAAGCCACAGTGCTGAAACATCATCTGGTTCAAGTTAAATCGTGCTGTCAACAGAACAAATACATGTGACAATCATCGCAGCTGTGACGTCCTTGTTGCGTTACAGTGCTCCAGTACACGCACGAGTGACGTTTTCGTACATAATTCCCATGCTGATTGTCGCCCGTGACGTCTTTTGGCTATGCGTCTTTAAAAAAAAAAAAAAAAAAAAAAAAAAAAAAATTCCGCGCAAAATGTCAGGCACAGAGAGACCATTCGTGTGAAATGCCCAATTCACAGAGTTTCCAGAAAACGCTTTGTAAGTGGCAGTCCTTTGACTGAAATGCGCAAAATCTGTCCATGGCCATTACGTCCTTTCAGAAAGCTACCGTGTGGGTTAAAAAAAGAAAACGTTCTCCAGCCGTAGAAAAAGTCTGTTTCCTGAAATGCTACTGTGTAATAATGTTTAATGTTTTTGTTTTCGATCATTCAACTGCTCGTAATCATGGCCACGAATCGTTGCTTTATTTTTTTTTTTAGGAAATGTTTTGTGTGTTTTTTTTTGTTGTTGTTTTTTTTTGGGGGGGGGGGGGGGGGTGCCAGTGAAATGCTAATATCGATGACCATGCGTGATTTTGTCATTTCCAGAAGCTCTGAAAACAAGTATGAAAAAGAAAAGACAAAACATTCATGCGAGGGAATGCATGACAAAGACGCGTAGTAAAAGCAATGCTGGCACGCACAGGCATTGATGCAAATTAAAACCGAGTCTCTTCACACACAACACACACACACACACACACACACACACACATGCACGCACCCACGCACGTACGCGCACACACACGCACGTACGCACGCACGCATGCGCGCTCACACGCACCAACATCCACACGAACGCACCCATGCACGCAAGCAAGCACTGTCGCACGCGCTTGTTCAAATGCATACACTCTCGCCACACTCCTCTCTCTCTGTCTCTCTCTCTGTCTCTCTCTCTCTCTCTCACACACACACACACACACACACATACACGCGCACGCACGCACGCACACACACGCGCGTACACACACACACACACACACACATACACACACCCCACACACTCGCACACGCACACGTAAGGTAAGGCAAGGTAATGTTGCTTATAGCCCAGCCGACCGCAAAGGGTCATATCACGGCTGTCACCACGTTAAAATCAACTCAAGTCATCATCAACAACAACAACAACAAAAACTTTCACACATCTCTTTAAAATACATCTTCTAAAAACACACCAGAAACTTCGTTAAAAATCTTTCTTCCGTAAAATCTTAAATCGGATGAAAAATGTTAATCTCTTTCAGAAACTTAAAGATCACGTACATGCACACGTAAGCACGCACGAACGTACACACAGGCATGAATGGAAATAAATCTAAAAGTATATGGCCGCTCAAAAATTAAAAAAAAAATGAAAGAAAAAATAAGAAGCTACTCAACGCCCATAACTATGCGCTAACGTGCGTACACGTCACTTACCAATGTTTATGAATGTGCATTGTCGCAAAGATACTGTGCATCAGTTTGCATTGACCATGAATGATCAGTTCTGTTTTTGTGATGTCGCGATTGATGACGGGCCCCAAGATTCTATTCCAGGCACTCTATAGGGTTTAATGTTGCAATTTGCGAATGCGTGCAATAATGATGCACCTCTATTTCTGCAGTTTAGATTTTTTCCCCTCATTCTGCTGCTCCTACGTGTTACATTGTGCAATTTGCACAAAACTCGGTAATTAAAGTTACGCAATTTACCAAGTTTGTTTCAGTAAGTCTACTGTTGCTCCTGGTTTGCTGCCAATTCATATCTTTTAGAGTTCCAATTGTCAGAAGACTCTATCATATCGGGAGCGATAAAGGTTGGTTTATGTATTAGCGTACGTAACAGAACTTACAGCAGTTGTCCCTGACAAAATTCTGTTGGAAAATCCACGGTTAATATGTAAACAAGCTTACACAGGCAGAATATATACACATCAACTAGACGCTTTTGTATCTGTCTCTCCTGTTTATATGATTGTGTGTGTGTGTGTGTGTGTGTGTGTGTGTGTGTGTGTGTGTGTGTGTGTGTCAATTGTTTGTTCTTCGGACTACTCTGAACGTCTGTCGGGAGTAACAAGAGTAGGTTGGTTGGTTGGTTGGCTTGGTGCTTGGTGGCTTCTTCGACTGGTTTTTTATCTGTTATTTTCTCTGTCCCATCTTCTGTGCCACCTCGGTGGCATTGCACCCACAACGCCGCTCATTTTGACCCCCCGTCCACAGCCACATACAGGCCTGACCCGCCCCAGCAATCCACAGGGAGCAGTCAATGTCAAGTCGTCAAGAGGCAACCCACCGGAGGAGACACTGCACTGCTGCCGCGTCACTTCGATGTTCAGCGGCCCCTGTTCTTATCCAACATTCGCAGGACACCACCTACTTAGCCCTCTACGGACGACAATGATTGCCTATTCGCGGAGCCGGCGCGAGTGAGCTTTCCTCCGGAGGGCGCCACCACGTCCGTCCAACGAATTTGCCGATACGCTGACCCCGTTGGAATCAAACCAAGGCCATAGACGTGGTAAGGACATCGAAACTGAGGTCAGCATGAGAGTAGGGCATGAAGGGTCACAGAACTTTTTTATTTTAGAACTGATCGATGAGAATGAGGATGATGAAGTTGATGCTACGGATATCCATTCCGGTCTGAGACTGCATACAGGGCTGTACTCTACGCTTACTTTCATAATATATCCCAGCGTCAGCAAGCTCCGAGAGATACAGACACCTGCAGTGTTGGTCAGGAAATTTGAGCAACACCTCTCCGAGACGCATCCATTTAATGGATAAAACTCGACTGTGTGGTCCCAGTCTTCCCAGTTGAGCCCGTAGCAGACTCAACTCTGGGTAGGAGCCGGTCGGGGCAGAAAAATCCCACACGACTCCGATGGGAATCGAACCCAGCCGGGAGTCCACGATGCTAACCACAGCACCTCGTTGACTGGATGGTTAGTTATATGCTAGTTTACTTTGTTGTCCAATAGTTACTTCGCTGCTTATACCTGCTTCTTTGGCTGGTTGAGTGGTTTGGCTGGTCGAGTGGTTTGGCTGGTTCAGATCTTTTCATTTATTCCGTTTATTACATATTTCATTCACGGCTTGGTTATATCATTGATTCATTATTCATTCCCTACAGTCTGCGTACTCAGTTACATACTTTATTCCTTCGTTCCTCCCTTCCTTCGCTCGTATAAGGTTATGGGTTCTTGTTCGCCTCTTTGATTGATTGGCTGTTCGTTTCATCGTCGATGTGCTGCTTGCTGTTAATTAAACTTACCGACAGGAAGATGGAGAGGTTGAGCTGTGTGGCGAGGCCTTGTCGGAATCACCGACTCTCAATACCCCCCCCCCCCCTCTCTGTTGTGCATGTGCGTGCGTGCGTGCGGGCGGGCGCGTGCGCGCGCGCGCGCGCTTATGCATACATGTTTACTCGAGTGGCTCCCTTTATTGGTTTGTCGATTTTTTTCAAATAGTTAATCAAGCTAGGTTCATGACATCAGGTTCTTTAGACATTAGAATATAGATGTCAGATCAAGAGTTATAAAAATATGCTTCAAAGTGAGAGAGAAAGCGCATTCTTTGTGTTCTTGTAAAAACAGGATTTTTAATTCAATAAAGTCATTGAACGCTTCCACTTTACCTTATTTTTTCTGCATGTCCCTGTTCAGCATTGGTGTGTGTGTGTGTGTGTGTGTGTGTGTGTGTGGTGTGTGTGCGTGTGTGTATATATATACACATATATATATACACATATATATATATATATCTAATATATAAATGGCAAATTCTGTCTGTGTGTGTGTGTGTGTGTGTGTGTGTGTGTGTGTGTGTGTGTGTGTGTGTGTGTGTGTGTGTGTCTGTGTACGCTATAGACTCAAAAACGGCTCAACCGATTGTCATGAAATTTGGCAGGTACGTCTGTTGTGACCCGAGGATGGTTTTGGGCTAATCTAAAAAAAAAATAAAACCGTTAAAAAAACTGTTATAAACGGTTTCAAAGACATCTTTTTCCTCTGCTTTTCTTCAAATAGCCGTTGTGACATTGCACAGGTACAGGACTACTTCTCTAAAATTAGAACCGTTGTTTGGCAGTTAAAAAACGTTATTTATAACAGTTAAAAACACCAAACCCTATAAAAGAAACTGTTTAAAACCCGATCTTCTTGAAATTTAGCAGGCACGTCTGTTGTGAACCGAGGATGGTTTTGGGCTAATCTCTCAAAAAATAAAACCGTTAAAAACCGTTAAAAAAAACTTGTTATAACGGTTTCAAAGATATATTTTTCCTCTGCTTTTCTTCAAATGGCCGTTGTGACATTGCACAGGTACAGGGCTACTTCTCGAAAATTAGAACCGTTATTTGGCAGTTAAACATTTGTAACAGCTAAAAACCGTTAAAAACACCAAACCCCATAAAAACTGTTTAAAACCCGATCTGAGGTTGGCGGCCACGAGAGTCATCGGATCGCCACCAAACTTGACATAAGCCTACAGGAACATCCAGCGGGTAACATTGGGTCATTAGATAGTCATTATGACCATTAAAGTTGACCGTTAAAAACCGTTATTTTCAAAATTTAGGCTGTTCTTGATGAAATTCGGTATACATGTGCAGTTTTAAATGCCGAAAAATGATATACAACTTTTACGAATCAAAATTTTAAATTGACCGTTAAAAAACGTTATTTTATAAATTTAGAGTATTCTTTAAGAAATTCGATATACATGTGCAGCTTTGAACGCTAAACAATGATATACAATTTTCAAGATCCGAAACTTAACATTGACCGTTAAAAACCGTTATTTTCTGAATTTCGAAATTTTCACCGTTCTTGATAACATTCCGTATGCACGTACAGTTTTAAGCGCTGAACAATGTTATGCAAATTTTACGAACCAAAACTTAACATTGACCGTTAAAAACCGTTATTTTCTAAATTTACACCGTTATTGATAAAATTCGGTATGCGTATGTCCAGTAACGGTAAGTAATTTTGCAACATGGATGGGACAGGGTAGGGGGATGAAAAGGGAGGAATGAGAGGGGCCAGAAAAATGATTGTACAGTGCAAAGCCTGATATACTATTTTTACATTAGACACAGACCCGTTGAAATAAGCTACTTCTGCACAAAGTCTATTCCTACAAAATTAAGGGCAATCAGAAGAATGGGAATGGGAACAGTGAGTGCAGGCGGAAAAACGAGCGAGAAAAGCATCTCGACGTGCTAGGGAAGATCCAGAGGAAACGGGCCAGAGGCAGGCGGAAAACAATAGAATGTATAAGAGAGAGAGAGAGACAGACAGACAGACAGTGTGTATTTGTGTGGGGGGAGGGGGTGGGAAGATGTTGGGGGGAGGGGGGATTGATTGTAAATCAAAACAATTAATACATGTTTGCCGTTACGTGAGTATCGCAAAGAATGTTCATATTCCGGGCAACGCCGGGTGCCCCTGCTAGTATATATATATATATATATTATATAAACAAAGCTTGCTCTTATGTCTTAGATTGAAAAAATATGGGGAAATAAGCAATCATATCTGCAGTGGTAGATAATTCTGCCTAACAGTACGTGCTTGAGTGGATGAATGGGGAAAAATAAAATAAATGCTTCTCAAAATGAACCTTCAGCAAGCTTATAGTCTCCAAGGGGGAGACAATCTCCAATGGGGAGGAAACTCACTAACATATAACTCCTGGTCAGATACCGATATTTCGAAACCCGATTGTTTCTCCTCAGTGACCGCGGAAAGTGGTAATTTGACTCCTCTGCCTTTTTCGGTTTTAAGAAGAACGCTATCCCAGAAAAGGCTGGTGTGCAAATACCGTAGTATGTTTGTTGAGTTTTCAAAAAACCAACCAAAGGTGCCACCTAAGAAGCAAAAGAAAATCATGAAAAAGCAAAAGCTACATGTTCTTGTGAAAAGTAGAAAATATGAAAAGATAACCTCTTGAGACACAAGTGCTTAAAACCGAAAAGGCAGAGGAGTCAAATTACCACTTTCCGCGGTCACCGAGGAGAAACAATCGGGTTTCGAAATATCGGTATCTGACCAGGAGTTATATGTTAGCGAGTTTCCTCCCCATTGGAGATTGTCTCCCCCTTGGAGACTATAAGCTTGCTGAAGGTTCATTTTGAGAAGCATTTATTTTATTTTTCCCCATTCACCCATTCAAGCACATACTGTTAGGCTAAATTATCTACCACTGCAGATATGCTTATCTCCCCCTATTTTTTCAATCTAAGACATAAGAGCAACCTTTGTTTATAATTGAATATTTCTTGCAGTCATTGCAACACCAAGCTGCTCTGTAAGTTGCTGGAATGGTGCTCGGTACTTATCCTTGGAATTTATTTTATATATATATATATATATATAGTCAAAATAGATAATCCAAATAAGATTAAAATTTCCCAAATTTTCGGCTTTATTTGCCTTCGTCAGGGGGTACAGACTGTGACAGTAAAAACCTCGCATTCTCCACCCTCAGTCCCTGAGCAGGAATCCCGAGTGTATGCAGTTGGATAAAGGCACCTTAAAATGTTTTAACTTTAAAAAAACTGAGTATAAAACAATAGGAAACACAAAATTGACGATGGGAGTGAGGGAGCCAAAGGGTGCGGAATGACAATAGGTTGGCCATAATTTTGATTACCACCACAGACCACGACCTTGACATATACAACGTGAGAGAGCGAGAGAAGAGCGAGAGAGAGAGAGAGAGAGAGAGAGAGAGAGAGTGTGTGTGTGTGGGGGGGGGGGGGGGGGATTCCACGTTCGGAGAAGCAGCAAAAGAAAAACTTCCACCAGGTGCCTTTTACATGGGGGGTAAAGTAAAGGAGACCACGCACGAGAATATTATTGTTCTGAGCTCACGTCAATGTGCACACGCTCACAAACACCTAAACGCACGAGCGCCTGCGTAGCACCACACACACACACACACACACACACACACACACACCAAAGGACGTAGCAATAATATGAATATTGTAGTTAAGGGGGGGGGGGGGAGTGGAAAGGGGGAAGTGGGAGGGGCGAGAGGGGGCTTGAAGGATGGAGAAAGAGCGAGACATAGAGACAGAGAGGCCGAGAGAGAGAGAGAGACGAGAGAGAGAGAGAGAGAGAGAGAGAGGGAGGGGGGAGAGAGACAGGGACTGATAGACATCTATACCGACAGACAGGCAGGCATACAGACAGAAACAGAGTGTAGGGATAGGCAGAAAGAAACAGAGAGGAGGGTAGGGGAGTTTCTAGGATAGATATTGACCTTGGGGGAGTTTAGAGGGGAAGGAGAGAAAGAGAGCAGAAATGTTGAGAGGAGTGGGGGGGGGGAGGGAGGGAGAGTGTCTGGGGTGGGATAGTGGATGGGTGCGTTGGAGAGGGTGGGGAGAGGTTTAAAGGAGGGTAGGTGAAGGGAGGGAAGAAGGGAAGTAAATGGAGGAGGGAGAAGGGGATGGGGAAGGGGTGGGGGGGCGGGGATCGATTGCGATGATGGAGAGAGGGAGGGCAGAAACGTCGAGGAGGAGAAAGGATGGGGAGAAAACGTGCTGATAGACTACATATTCCCTACATGATTTCCAACTTCATGTATATCATATACATACTCAAATTCCACCATCTCGTCAAACATTACTATAATGCATATAAATATACACCAATTACACAAGTATAGTACACACTTGTGCATGCGCTCACACATAACGCACGCACTCACATACATACCTCGATACACACACATACACACACGCACGCGCTCGCCCACATACCACACTCCCCCGACAGCATAAAATTTTAATGGTTGATAGTGAAATATGCAGATAGACTTAAACCAAAAAGAAGAGCAGTTACTCAAGTGTGTTTGAGGCCAAAAGGATAATAGTTTTTTTGTTTGCTCATCCAGAATTTTTCCCTTCAAATCCTAATGTCATACTCATTGAAAATACTTTTTCTATGGGTATGCATTGCATATCCTGAAGTGTGTGCTGGCAGTGTTGAAATGGTGAGCGATGGAGTGCCTGTGTTCTTTAATATGTGATCTATGTAAATAAATCTAGTTTGAGGGCATTTTTGGTTTCTCCAACATATTGCGCATTCTTACAAGAGCTGACAGAACAAATTTACATTGGCAGTGTGGCACGACATATAGTCCGATTTGAAAAGTCTCTCCTGTAACACTCTTAAATCTATAAGTACTGATTAAATGTTCTCTGCACAATATATCTATATATATTCAATTATAAACAAAGCTTGCTCTTATGTCTTACACTGAAGAAATAGGGAAGTCTCCAAGGGGGAGACAATCTCCAATGGGGAGGAAACTCGCTAACATACAACTCCTGGTCAGATACCGATATTTCGAAACCTGTTCGTTTCTCCTCAGTGACCGCGGAAAGTGGTAGTTCGACTCCTCTGCCTTTTCGGTTTTAAGAAGAATGCTATCCCAGAAAAAGGCTGGTGTGCAATACCGTAGTATGTCGAGTTTTCAAAAAACCAACCAAAGGTGCCACCTAAGAAGCAAAAGAAAATCATGAAAGAGCAAAAGAGGGAGAGATAATGTTGCTTATAGCCCAGCCGACCGCAAAGGGCCATATCGTGAAAAGTAGAAAATATAAAAATATATAAAAAATATAAAAAGATAACCTCTTAAGACACAAGTGCTGAGGGCCAGTTCTTGGAATGATTCCAAGATTGACACACAAGGCCTTCCCTACTGGAAAGATCTCCTCCAACTACAGAGCGGAGGCAATAGCACTGCTCCACGCAGTGAGGATCTTTCTGGAACCGGCCAGCCCATCACAGGTGGTTTTCTTCACAGACTGCCGATCTCTGCTGCAGGGACTTCAGAACACAAGAAATGAACAACATACGCAAGACATCAAGGCTGCCCTCCATGAACTCTCAAAACAGTCTGTCATTACGCTTCAGTGGATCCCGTCTCATTGTGGGATCATGGGCAACGAAAAACCTGTGCGTTTCTCCAACAGGACCGCGGAAATGGAATTGACTCCCTGACCTTAATCCGGTATTTCACAAAGTTGCTATCCCAGAAAAAGGCTGGGTGCAAGACGTGGTGCTGACCGTCCAGTCTTCAAAACAGAACCAACCCAAAGGATGCCACTGCAGACGCTGAAGATAAACCGCCTGAAAGATCACTACAAGCTACCATTTTCACTGGAAAGGAAGAACATGTTTGGGTTTATCAGCCCAGACCAACCCGCAAAGGCGCATTTTCGGAGCATGTAGAAAATAAAAACATTCAACAGGGTCCCTTAAAAGGGCACAAGTGCTGAGAGCCAGTTAGGAATGATTCCGCAAGGGACTAAATTACAATAAACTAATAAATTCCAAGGACTAGGTGCCGAACACCATTCCAGCAATTACAGAGCAGCTTGGTGTTGCAATGACTGCAAGAAATATTCAATTATAAACAAAGCTTGCTCTTATGTCTTAGATTGAAGAAATAGGGGGAGATAAGGGGGGTGTGCTGGGCGCGCGCTGGCGCGTGTGTGTGGCAAATATTACTCGTTTCGTTTGAAACATTACTTATGTTTCCTTTGAAAATATCTTTATACTTTAATCCCTATGCGGAACAAGGGGCTCTTTCAAGACAAATAGCGCCCTCACTTAAACATCCTGTGCTAGTGAGCTTCTCTTTCTTGTCACTCTCTGTAAAGGAGGAGGGGGGGGGAGAGAGGGAGGGTGGCAGGAGGGAAAGGGAGACATGGATGATTAAAGAGGAGAATGATGGGGGGAGGGGAGGAGAGGCCCACAGACGGAGGGAAGGGGAGACACGCGGTGAAGGGGAAGGGGGGACGCGGACAGGGGGAGCAGAGGGTGCAGGGGGAGATGGTGGTGGTGAGAGGTGGAAGGTAGGAAGAAAGATGGGGCAGGGAACCCAAGGGAGACGGGGGGGGGGGGGATGACGGGGTTTGTGGAGACGAGAATGCCAGGAGGGAGGGGGGATAGAAGGGGAAAGGACAGGACAGGGGGGGGGGGGAGGGGCATTTGATTCCAAATTTAGTAAGCTCTTTGCCATACCGGACACATCAAAATTGAATCACTTGTGGTATACACACGGTGGAAAGGCTGTAGGTGACGTGGCCGAGGGGGGGGGGGGAGACAAGAACAAAAGAAGGGGGGGTGGAGAAGGGAGAACTGGGGGAGGGGGGGCAGGAAAGACGGGGGAGGGAGAACAGAGCGGGTTAGAGGAGCGGAGGAACTTGAGGAAAGGGAGGGGGAGGGGAGGGTCGGCTAGGGCAGGGGAGGACGTGGTCAAGATTTGGGGGGGGGAGGGGACGGCCGTGGAAGACGGAAGGGGGAATGGAGAGGAGGGGGAGGGCAGCTACCACTATGTAACAATGAAAACAGTTTCGTTGCTCTTTTAAATCAGTTTACGTGCACTAGTATGTCAGATACTTTGCTCATCATAAAATATTAAAAATATGCTGTTTGGGGAGATACATGTGCGTCCGTTTGCGCGCGCGCGTGCATTTGTGTGCGCGCGATGCCGTTTCGACTCTGCGATCCAGACATTTTAATTCTTCGCTCCTCTCTTTCATGCTCCATTATTTCCCCCTCAATTCTCTCTTCTCCCTTACCTTCAACCGTGGGATCAAGAGTGGGTTGGGTATGAAAGCGAGGGGAGAGAGGGTACATATTCTACAACATGGAGACAAAATATTCTGTAGTCTTTCAAGAAAATGTTTATTCTGCCTCCATCTGCGTAAGAAATCGTACGGGTGAGCAGGTCAGAAACAGGTAATATTGCGAGGTAAGCGTTAAAGGGAAAATGATCGCTGAATCATTGCGGAATGGGGTCTGTAGAAAAGGGGAAAACCTTTGTGACCCGTAGGGATAACACTGATCATGAATGTTTTCCTTAGGAAAATACGCAGCATGCTTGTGAGACTTTTGGAAAAACAACATCCTAATGAAAACAATCGTGATCCTCGGGGATAACGGCTTTCCCTCGTTCCGATGGGCAATACCCGTTTCCCTGGGAAAAAAACAATTCTCGCCTTCTGAAGCTGACATGGCTCCCATAACCGATCCAGTACATTTGATTTGTTCCAAAAACGTGCGCAAAGGCGTATTGATTATCGATCCTTGCAGAAATTTGGCAGCAGAACTATCCAACAATTTGTACAGAGTAATACAGAAATTGGCATATTCATGTATTTGTATATGGAGAGGAGGAAGGAGAGAGAGAGAGAGACAGAGAGAAAGAGAGAGATGCAAACCAGCACTTGCATGCCAGCACACGTGCACACCGCAACTCGTCCATCTTTCCATTAATGAACATATAAACAGTTACGCATCTACCATCCATGACTGCATCGTTTGCCACGCTGTACTGATGACAGACAGCAACATAACCCATCGATCGATCGATAGATCGATAGAGAGAGAGAGAGAGAGAGAGAGAGAGAGAGAGGGAGGGAGGGAGAGAGAGGGAAAGAGAGAGAGAATCGTACTCTCGCATTAAAGACACAAGGTTTCAATTTTGCATCCATTTTGCTTACACCCTAGCAGAACTCAGGGGGTCATATCAGGGCTGTTACCAAGTCCAAATTGATTTCATAACAAAAAAAAAACGAAAACAAAACATGTCCACATATGTCATTCAATAAATGCTGAAACGGACGGATTAATATAGGATCTATGCAACACACACGCACGCACGCGCACACACACACACACACACACACACACACACACACACACACACACACACACGCACGCGCGCGCGCACACACACACTACACACGCAAAATACTGATAACAGCAAGAACGTTCGATTTGGCTTTTCGATGCCCTTCACTGTTCTCTGGGCAAGGCTTCCTGTCTTCTCTGTCCCTTGCCATTGTGAATACATCCTCCAGTCCCTGGCAGTGGGTTGGTCCAGCAGAAGTCACAATTCTTCCTGCATCCCATGAGAACAGATTCTCTGGAAGCCTGTAGTAACGCTGTGAACCCCGGGAGACGATCTTGGTAGCATCTCGTCCCTGTAGTTGTATGCCCTTGGTGAAGATGGAGGTGGTTTGTGGAAGATGTAGTGCGAAAGCTCGTGGTTGATTTGTAGCGATTCTCGCAGACAGCACATCCTTTATGACCTGCCACAGACGAAGCCAAAGATTACATTCTGACCAAGAAGGCGCCGCTAAATCCTGACAATACGCTAATGCATGATTAGTAGAAACTAAGAATGATATCCATACACGCTGAGAATAAAGAAGACTGTTAGGTCTATGAAAAAAAAAGATACTAAACCTGGGAAAGAGAAGATGTAAATGCGGCCAAAGCCTTACAAAAGACATCAACCTTATGAAACGGAGACTAACATTCTGAAAGAAGATTACATTGAACAATATGAAATAACATTTAGCTCTATAAAAGAAACTGACACAAACCCTTTTGATGAAAAAGGTTTATAAGCCCTATGGTAAGGTAAGGTAAGGTAATGTTGCCAATAGCCCGCAAAGGGCCATGTCAGGGACGTCACCGCGTTAGAGTTAACTCTCAAGTCAGTACATAAAAAATCAGTCACACAACCCTTTAAAATACACCACCTAAAACCGCACCGGAAATTTTGTTAAGAGTATTTCTTCTGTAAAATCTTAGATCAGATGAAAAATGTTAATCTTTCAGAAATTCAAAGATCACATCAGTTGGGAAATCTCTGAACAACGTTTTAATGGAGTCTGTTGTAAAATATTCATGTCTACATCATGCAAGTTCCAACACTTTAAAACAATGTTTGATTGTGAGTGGTACATGACGTGGAATGCACCACGGAGCTTCTTCACTTTTTAAAGTATAAGAATGGGTGTAAAAGGAGTGGCCTGTATGCGAACAGCACAAGACTTTCTTCTTTACGGCGCCTCAGGGAACATGGTAAAACTCACTTTTGGACGGATTTTAAATAGTTTCTCATCCGTCTGCAAGTTCCATTCCTCTTGCCAGAGGTCTTTGACGTATGCCTGGGATTTGGGTTTCATATCAGTGTGAGTGATAGACAATCTGCTTATCTCTCCTGTGGCACTCTCGGCAAGTTGATCAACTCGCTGCCTCAAATGCCCGCATGGCTGGGAATCCAAGCAAAAACTATGTTATACCCATCTGATTTCAAAGAGGTGTGCAGTTCGAATAATTTCATCAGTTGAGGGTGCTTGAGGCTGGCAATGGCCTCCAAAGCAGAAAGAGTCCGACCAAATGAGGATATCTACGTTTTCATTTAGAGACTATTTCAAGAGCCAGGACCAAGGCTGTCAACTCAGCAGTGTAGATGGAGCTGCCAGTGGGAATGTGACTAGATCATCTCTGAGAAAGACCTGTTGCACAATACACAGCAGAGGCAGTCCCCTCCTCAGATTTGGAACCGTCTTTGAAAATTCTTTCTTAGGATGGAAAATTCGAACACAGTTCGGCGAAATAGGACTTGTACGCCACGGAGCTAGTGATATCTTTACGGTACGAGGTTAAATCAAACCGGATCTCGGGAGTGAAAGTCCATGGTGGGTCATCACGATAAGATAAGATAAGATAATGTTGCTTATAGCCCAGCCGACCGCAAGGGGCCACATCAGGACTGTCACCACGTTAAAATCAACTCACAAGTCATTAAAAAAAAAAAAAAAAACAACCCCACCTTTCACACATCTCTTTAAATGACATCGTCTAGAAACGCACCAGATAAGATAATGTTGCTTATAGCCCAGCCGACCGCAAGGGGCCACATCAGGGCTGTCACCACGTTAAAATCAACTCACAAGTCAAAAAAAAAAAAAAAAAAAAAAAAACCTTTCACACATCTCTTTAAATGACATCTTCTAGAAACGCACCAGAAACTTCATTAAAAATCTTTCTTCCGTAAAATCTTAAATCAGATGAAAAATGTTAATCTCTCTCAAAAAGTCAAGGATCACGTCAGGCGGGACATCCCTGAACAGGATCTTCATGGACTCCGCTGTAAAATGTTTGTGTCTCACATCGTGCAAGTCCCAACACTCTAAAAGAATATGTTTCATTGTGAGTGGCACATGACATGGAATGCACCACGGAGCTTCTT
This sequence comes from Conus canariensis, assembly GCA_033310375.1. NCBI lineage: Eukaryota > Metazoa > Mollusca > Gastropoda > Neogastropoda > Conidae > Conus > Conus canariensis. The sequence continues at coordinate 8,801,317 of CM065721.1, read as the reverse complement.
CACTCTTTAAAAGGTAGGAATGAGTAAAATACGAATGGCCGGTGTGCAGCCGGCACAGAACCGTTTCCTCTTTACGACCACCAGACGTAGATGGGAGGAACTCAAGGTTTGGACGGATCCGAAAGAGTTTGTTATCCGTCTGGGTATTCCAATCCTCCTGCCAGAGGTCTTTCACATAATCATTAATTTTGGGTTTCAGATCTGAGCAGGGGATATATATGTTGGACAGTTTCTCTCTTGTAGCATTCTTGGCTAAACGATCAACCATTTCGTTACCTCCGATGCCAACATGACCAGGAACCCAAGCCAGAATAATGTTGTAACCATCCACTTTCAACTTGCTGAAAAGTTCAAAGAAATGTAAAAGTTCTGGATGCTGAAGGTTGCGGCCAGCTATGGCCTCCAAAGCTGACAGCGAATCCGACAGAACCAGAAAGTCCCTCTTGGTAGATTGTGAAATTATTTTCAATGCCAGAACCAGAGCAGTAAGTTCAGCAGAATAGACAGAGGCATCTGGAGGTATATGCTTTAACAGTATCTGAGAAGGAGCACCAGGGCAATAGGCTGCACAGGCCACTCCATCCTCAGACTTGGAACCGTCAGTGAAAATTTTCTGACAGGATGGAAATTTTGAACAGAGGTCAGCATACAATGCCTTGTATGCCTGAGAGCTGGTGGACTCTTTACGAAAAGCTGCGAGATCAAAACGAATCTCTGGTGTGAAAAAGGTCCACGGAGGCTGATCCGGAAACTTGGAAAAATCAGACACAACTCCTAGGTCTAGACCTGCATTCCGCGCGTGAGGCTGCATACGAACACCAAACGGCGGAATACAGTTAGGGTTGTTTTCGAATTTGTTTTGAAACTGGGGGTCAAAGACACAGTCATAGGCAGGATTCTGTGGTTCTGAGAACAGTCTGATATAGTAATTTAGAGACATTTTCAGCCTGCGGTTGGACAGTGAGGGTTCACCTGCCTCTGCGTACAGGCTGTACACAGGGGTGGTGCGGAATGCTCCAAGACAGAGACGAAGCCCTTGATGGTGGATAGGGTCCAAGAGTTTCAGATAAGAGGGTCTTGCAGAGCCGTACACAGCACAACCATAGTCCAGTTTGGAGCGGACCAGGGCTCTGTAGAGATGCAGCAAAGTTTTCTTATCAGCGCCCCAGTCAGTGTGTGCTACGACCCGCAGAATATTCAGAGCTTTCTGGCAAGAGGTTTTGAGATTTTTAATGTGGCTGAGAAAGTTGAGTTTTTGATCAAAAATAACTCCAAGGAATTTGGCTTCTTTTACAGCTGGAATGGTGGACTTGTCCAGACGAATTTCAGGATCAGCAAAAAATTGACGAAAATTGTGAAAATGGATTGACTGAGTTTTGGTACGTGAGAAGGTAAACCCGTTTTCCTCGGCCCACTGCTGGATCTTGTTGACACAAAGTTGGAGTCGACGCTGTACGCTGGGGTAAGAAGCTCCCACTGCGTACAGCGCAAAGTCGTCAACGAACAGAGAGGACTCAGAGCCCTGGCTTACCGATTTCACAATGTCGTTGATTTTAATGCTGAAAGCAGGAGAAAGGATGCTCCCTTGAGGGACACCCAACTCCTGCCCATGGATGTCAGAGAGTGTGGTGCCAACACGCACCTGGAACTGTCGATCAGCCAAAAAGTTCTGTATGAACAGAGGCAGGTGACCACGGAAACCAAGTCTGTGCAGGTCCAGAAGAATTCCTGATTTCCATGTGGTGTCATACGCTTTTTCGAGGTCGAAAAAGATAGCGACCACATGCTGTTTATTGACAAAGGCATTGCGGATGGTGGTTTCCAGACGGATTAGATGGTCGACTGTCGAGTGGTATTTCCGGAACCCGCACTGTTGACTGGCCAAAAGGCCATCGGTTTCCAGCTTCCACATCAGACGGGAGTTGACCATCTTTTCCATCAGCTTACAGAGGCAGCTAGTCGGAGCTATTGGACGATAGTTGGAAGGGTTGGTAGGGTCCTTTCCAGGCTTTGGAATTGGAATGATCAGGGCTTTCCGCCAGGAGGGCGGAAAGTACCCTGTGGTCCAGATATGGTTGTATACTTTAAGAAGAGTCTGGAGACAGCCTTCTGGAAAATGTTTCAAAACCTGATAATGAATATCATCCAGACCAGGGGCAGAATCAGTGCAGGTTTGCAAAGCTGATTTTAGTTCGCTGATTGAAAAAGGAAGATTGTACGCTTCAGAGGTATCTGATGTGAAATTGTATGAAGATTTCTCACTGATTTGTTTGTTTCTTAAAAAGGCAGCAGATTTATTTGAAGATGAGTTCTGTTGGATGGTGGAGGCCAACAGATCGGCAACAGCTTGTTTGTCAGTGATCAGAGCATCAGCAAGTTTCAGGTGATGAATGGAGGGGTTGGTGTTCTTCCCTTTGATTTTTCTGATGATGTTCCAGACTTTTTTCTTTGAAGTTTTAGATGTCAGCCCGGAGCAGAAGTTTCTCCAAGACTGACGTTTACTGATTTTGAACGTGTGTCTGGATTTGGCGCGGAGTTTCTGATGGGCTCGAGCGTTGGGACCTGAAGGTCGTTGGTATACCTGACGCTGAGCCCGTTTGCGTACTTTTGAGATATGTTGGCAGTCAGAATTAAACCAGGGTATTTTGGGCATTTGGAGTTTGTCGGAAGACACTGGAATACAGGTTTTAGCACAGTTTATCACAGTGTTAGAGATTCTGCTGGGTCTGGACTCTGAAGAAAATCAATTTCCTGGAATTCTTTTGAAATACTGGTGGCAAAAAGATCCCAGTTGGCCTTCTTATAATTAAGGTGTTGAGAGACAGAGGCGTTTTCAGTTAATACGGGTTGTAAAAGAACAGGGAAATGGTCACTTCCGTGTAGATCGTCATGGACAGACCACTCATAGTCCAGGACCAGCGAGGGGTCAAATCGACAAATCTAAACACGAAAGTGAACCTGTGGAAGAGTGGAGGTAAGTTGGAGATCCATCGTTAAGACAACATAAATCAAAGTCAGAAAGGACATCCTCAAGAAGCAGACCTCTGGATGACGAACTGACACTACCCCAAAGAGGATTGTGACCATTAAAGTCACCCAACAGCAAAAAAGGTCGAGGAAGTTCTCCGATCAGACCGACAAGGTCCTGACGACAAACCGGGACAGAAGGTGGCAGATAAAGTGAACAAATTGTTATAGTTTTATGGAGAGTGACTCTCGCAGCTACAGCCTGAAGGCGGGTAGTCAGAGCGACAGGACTAAACAGCAAAGTTTTATGTAAAAGAAGGGCAACACCGCCCGACAGTCCCAATGAGGATGGTTGTGCAGGTTTGGAAAGAACATTAAAGCCAGAAAGAGTGAAGGTCTTCTGGCTTTGAATTTTAGTTTCCTGAAAAGCCACGACGGAAGGTTTCATAGTTTGACACAGAAGCTGCAGCTCCTCAAAATTTGAATTTAGACCACGGATATTCCAATGGATTAGTTTGCTATCCATGGTGCAGAGGACGAATAGGAGAGAAATCAGGTCATTTCCTCATCCACGTCTGCATCCAATAGAGCAAATTTATTGCTTAGTTTCACTGGACTATGTTGGTCTTCAGACCTGCTGGCAGACTTGCCCACATGTGAAGAAGGCCTGGATTTTGGGGATGGTGGAGGTTTCTTTCTCATCTCCACCATCTCCACACTTGCTTGACTCCCTTGCCCGCACGGGCACTGCACACAGGAGTTCGAGGCGGGAGGGCTGGCTTTTTAATCTGCCCAGCAGCAGATGGAGTAGACTGCTGGGCAGTCTGAGGGGCGGCGGATTTCTTGCCTCCACCAGGGGCACCCACTCTGGGTTGGGAGGTGGTGGACTTGCCTCCACCAGAGCCCAACGTTCTTCCTTGCAATGACTTTGTGAAAATAAATTCATCAGTCTGGCAGCAGACTGATCGGGTCGACACTTTCTTTACAGCAGAAGCATAGGAAGACGCTGTTGGCGTCTGACTGCCAACAACCTGTTTACGGGCCTCAAAAAACGAAATCTTTTCTGTTTTAACCTTTTGGATGTTGGACTCCTGAATCCAGACAGGGCAGTTGCGTGAAGAGGAGGGGTGGTCGCCACCGCAGTTCGCACAGTGCGCCGGGTCTTTACACGGCCCATCATGGGTTGCCTTGCAACAAACGCCACACACCTCCTGCCCAGAACAGCGGTCTCTGACATGTCCGAACTTCTGGCATTTGTAACAGCGCATTGGAGACGGAACATACATTTGTACGCGGACATTCAGGTATCCTACTTTGATGACAGGAGGCAGCACAGGGTTGCAGAATGTCAGAAAGAGGGTGTTGGTGGCCACTCTTTCTGCACCTTTTTTAACTGTCACCCTATGCACCTCTGTCACACCCTGGGATGCAAGTTCCGCCTTGATCTCTGCCTCAGACACCTCTAAGATCTGGGCATCGAATCACTCCCTTAGAGGAATTCAGCTGTTTATGGGGAGTCACCCGGATCTCTCGGTCTACTAGCTTTGTAGCTTTCAGCAGCTGCTCGGATTGTTTCTTACTTTTACATTGGATAAGAAATGTACCATTTCTGAGACGTTTAATGGACTGTGGGTCTCCTGCAATGCCTTGAAAGCCCTTCTGTATAGCAAACGGGCTTAGTGCAGAAAGTGGTTTGTCCTGCTCCTTGCTTTCCATAATCAGCCAAGAGGACCAAAATCCTGACATCTGCCTCGTTTCAATATCGGAATCAGAGTCTGGATCAGATTCCTGCGGAAACCGCCGTGAAATTAGCCTTTCTTTTTTGGGGGGGAGGATTGTTTGGTGAAAAAGCCATATTTAGTGTAATTATATTTCGTCTCTCCCTTACCCACCCACCTTGGAGTCCAACTAAGGGGCCAGGGTCAAGAAATCACTGTCTTGACCCCTTCCAGGTTTCAGGAGAGATATACAACAGACAGAAACCTACCAACCCTATCCCCCTGATCATGCCCAACTCCCGGGAACAGAGAGCTGAGCACTGCAGGGGTTACCCTGGCCAGCCGGAGAACTGCCTGTTTTGACCCAGCCCCATGAAGGGGAAGCCGATTGACACACCCGGGCCAGAGTGTACCTCCTGTCTAGGAGAGGTCCGAGCCAAAGTGATGTGTTGAGGGCGTTGGCCCTCTCAATCACCAGGATCTCATTCCCCTCCGACACAGGTCGCACCGCACGGCAAACGTGGCGGATCTTAAGAAGACCACAGAGAGAAAAAGAGTGTGGAACAGAAGGCTTGAAGGGGAGACGAAGAAATAAAAGATCCGTTAAGAAATGCAGAAGACAGAATAGGAAAAAGGTGGGTTACTATTTGTCTGGGCCCTCACTCCTAACCTTTCTGACATGGGAGACCCTACCAGGGGCATCAATTCCTACCACGTAATGCTTGGCCAGTCAGCAGCTTGGCTATACAGGCCTAGAAGTGTTCACAACAACTAACCATCTAGCCGAGTACTGATGCCCCCGTCAGCAAAGCCTAAAAGATCACTGGACCACGCAAGCCCTCCGACCACGGCAAGGTTGCAACCCCCGGAGGGGGGTCATCACGAAAATTGGATAAATCACACATGGCTCAAAGGTCTGTATCTGCGTTGTTCAAATGAGGAAGCATACGAATTCCCACGAGTTAATGGAACTGGGATGGTCGTCGAATTTCTTTTGGAACTTTGGGTGAAAAACACCGTCATATACAGGGTTTGGGGATTCAGAAAAGAGATTCAAAGTGTAGTTTAAGGCAAGTTTCAGCCAACAGTTCGAGGATTGTTCTCCTGCCTCAGCGTGCATGCTATAAACAGGGGTGGTGCGGAATGCTACAAACAGGGGTGGTGCGGAATGCTACAAACAGGGGTGGTGCGGAATGCTACAAACAGGGGTGGTGCGGAATGCTACAAACAGGGGTGGTGCGGAATGCTACAAACAGGGGTGGTGCGGAATGCTACAAACAGGGGTGGTGCGGAATGCTACACACAGGGTGTGTGCGGAATGCTACACACAGGGGTGGTGCAGAATGCTACACACAGGGGTGGTGCGGAATGCTATGAACAGGGGTGGTGCGGAATGCTATAAACAGGGGTGGTGCGGAATGCTATAAACAGGGGTGGTGCGGAATGCTATAAACAGGGGTGGTGCGGAATGCTATAAACAGGGGTGGTGCAGAATGCTATAAACAGGGGTGGTGCGGAATGCTACAAACAGGGGTGGTGCGGAATGCTATAAACAGGGGTGGTGCGGAATGCTATAAACAGGGGTGGTGCGGAATGCTATAAACAGGGGTGGTGCGGAATGCTATAAACAGGGGTGGTGCGGAATGCTATAAACAGGGGTGGTGCGGAATGCTATAAACAGGGGTGGTGCGGAATGCTATAAACAGGGGTGGTGCGGAATGCTATAAACAGGGGTGGTGCGGAATGCTATAAACAGGGGTGGTGCAGAATGCTACAAACAGGGGTGGTGCGGAATGCTATAAACAGGGGTGGTGCGGAATGCTATAAACAGGGGTGGTGCGGAATGCTATAAACAGGGGTGGTGCAGAATGCTACAAACAGGGGTGGTGCGGAATGCTATAAACAGGGGTGGTGCGGAATGCTATAAACAGGGACGGTGCGGAATGCTATAAACAGGGGTGGTGCAGAATGCTATAAACAGGGGTGGTGCGGAATGCTATAAACAGGGGTGGTGCAGAATGCTACAAACAGGGGTGGTGCGGAATGCTATAAACAGGGGTGGTGCGGAATGCAATCCGAGTCGAAGCCCTTGACGGTGGATGGGACCTGGACTTTTCAGGTAGGATGGTCTGGCCGAGCCCGAGACTACACATCCATTGTCCAGTTTGGAGCGGATCAGAGCCCTGTCAAAAGGGAGAAGTTTTATCAGCGACCCAATCCGTGTGTGTTAGAACTCGAGTGTTCAGTGCTTTCAAACAAGCAGTTTTTAAGTGTAGGATGTGACATTTAAAGTTCAGTTTCGGATAAAAGATAACACCCAGAAATCTGGCTTCTTTCACAGCTGGAATGGTGGATTTATTCAGACGAATTTCAGGATCGGCAAAGAACTGACGAAAACTGAAAATGGATACACTGTGTTTTGGTGCTTGAAAAAGTAAACCCGTTTTCCTCGGCCCACTGTCGGATCTTGTCCACACAAATTCAGAGTCGACGCTGAACGCTGGCATAAGAGGCTCCAACTGCATAGAGTGCGAAGTCATCAACAAACGGAGAGGACTCGGAACCCCGGTTTACTTAATTGACAATGTCGTTAATTTTGATACTGAACAGAGCCGGTGGGAAAATGCTCCCTTGAGGTACACACAACTCCTGTCCATAGATGTCCGACAGCGTGGTGCCAATTCGGACTTGGAACTGCCGATTAGGCAAAATGTTTTGAAGGAATAAAAACAGACGACTATGAAAACCAAGTTTATGAAGGTCTGTAAGAATTTCTGATTTCCAAGCGGTATCACAAGCTTTTTCTAGATCAAGAAAGAGAGCAACCACAATGTTGTCATGTTTATTCATGAACGCGTTGTAGATGGTTTCCAGACGGACCAAAAGGCCATCAGTTTCAAGCTTATATATCAGACGGGAGTGTTGTGTTCTTTCTCTTCCTTTGCGAACTGTAACCCGACGCACGTTAATTACACCTTGGGATGCAAGTTCAATTTTTATCTGTCTCCGAAACGCCTCCAGGATCCAGGCATCTAATGACTCCCTTGGACGTACTCAACTATTTATGGGGGAGTCACCCGGTTCCATCTACTAGTCTTATGGCACTTAGCTGTTTCGACAAGCCCTTTGAGATAAAGCACTAAAACCTATCAAAACAAGGCAATAAACTGATAAAAGAAGTCCATAACTGTAGGAAACGAGAACACTAAGACCTTTGAAAGAAAGATGCTGTATCTATGGAGTGAAAACACTACAACTTTTAAAAAGGGGAAATTTAACCACCTAGAACGACTACACTAGCACTTAAAAATGACACAAAAGCCTATGAAAGAACACCAAAGGAGAGGACACCAATTAATGCTATCACAGGTGGTCAAGAATACTTGCACTATCTAAAAGGTGGCCACCAGCTCCCGCAAAAATAGAAAGTAAAATTATCTCGATTTGTTTGTCCTTGTTTTTGGCGGACTCGCTTAAGAATTTGAAACTCGCTAAGAATTATTTTCAAAATGTAAACCCTACGAGAGGATTCACATGCTGAATGATTACCATGTCAGGTTTTCTGTGGAGAAAAGACACTCAGGTCAGGAGTACCAGGTGCGCACTAGGAAACGTTTCAGGAAGAGGATTAAAGACTTCCTCGAGAGCTCTGCAGCCCGAACCAAAATGATCTGAAGGCATGCGTCCATGCTCCAGATCCCTTGATTCACAATCCCTGCTCCAGAGCTCGAGTCAGCCTTTCATGCCTTTCCGAAAATACTCCCTCTGGTACTCCCCGTTTTGTATCCTCGTTCCCCAGAACACTGACATAGGAAGCTGTCCTATCTTCTTGGCCATATGAAAACTAGACACCGAAACCTAGAAAAGAAGACTAAGCCCCTAAAGAGAAGCCACATAAATATGTGAATGAAGGAGACACTGAAGCAAGGAAAGAATAATCTAAAACCTGTGAAGGAAGAAAACACTGTAGCTAGGTAAAGATGACATTAAACCCTTTGTATGCAGAAGGCACAGAATCTGGATAAAGGCAAACCTGTGAACGAAGAGACCCCGAATTCTTTCGGGGGGGTGGGGGGGGGAACGAAACAAAAATACAGACCATCTGAAAGGTAAGGTAATGTTGCTTATAGCCCAGTCGACCGCAAAGTGCCATATCAGGGCTGTCACTGCGTTGAAGTCATTCACACAGCCCTTTAAAATACACCTAAAAACACACCGGAAATGTTAAAAATCTTTCTTCTGTCAAATCTTAGATCAAATGAAAAATGTTGATCTCTTTTTACATCGGATGGGACGTCTCTGAACAGGGTTTTCATGGGGTCTGCCTGTAAAATGCTTATATCTCACATTATGCAAGTGTTAACACTCTAAAAGAATATGTTTCACTGTGAATGGTACATAGCATGGAATGCACCATGAAGCTTCTTCGCTGTTGAAAAGAAACGAATGAGTTACAAACGAATGGCCAGATTTGAAACCTTCGCTTTCAAAATCCGAGTGGAGGATTGGTGTGCTGGACAGTTTCATCTGTGGCATTCCTGGCTCAACGATCGCCATTTCATTTCCCTGAATACCAACATGACCGGGAACCCAAGTCAGAACAATGTTGTGACCTTTCGCTTTCAAAGAGGTAAAAAGTTCAAAAGAGTTTGAAAGTTCAGGATGGAGGTTACGGCCAGCTATGCCTCCAAAGCTGACAGCGAATCAGACAAAACTAGAATGTCCTCGTTTACAGATTGTGAAATCTTCAGCGCTAGAGCCAAAGCCGTTAATTTCAGCAAACAGAACTATCGACGGAATACGCTTTAATATTTGAGAAGGAAAACTTGGGCAACACGCTGCTAAAGTCACTCTATAATCGCACTTTGAACCATCAGTAAACATTTTCTGGAAGGATAGGAATTTTGTACAGAGATCGGCAAACAATGCCTTGTATGCCGACGACATGTGAATTCTTTGCAGAAAACAGCAACATCAAAGCACGTTTCTGATATGTAAAAGGTCCATGGAAGCTTGTCTGGAAATTTGGAGAAGTCAGACAACTCATAAATCAAGACCTGCATTCTGCGCACGAGACTGCATACGAAGTTTAAACTGAGGAATACAGTTGGGATTTTCTTTAAATTTTCTTTGAAAATGAGGATTAAAAAAGCAGTCACAAGCAGGGTTTTCCGATTCAGAGAACAATCTGAGATAGTATTTTAAGGATGGTGTCAGCCTGCGGTTGGATAATGAGAATTCACCTGCCTCTGCACACAGGCTGTACGCAGGGGTGGTGCGGAATGCTCCAAGACAGAGACGAAGCCCTTGATGATGAATAGGATCCAAGAGTTTAAGACAAGAGGGTTTCACAGAGCCGTATACAACACATTCAGTTTAGAACGGACCTAGAGGTGCAGCAACGTTTTCTTATCAGCGCCCCAGTCAGTGTGTGCTACGACCCGCTGAATGTTCAAAGCTTTCTGGCGAGAAGTTTTTAAGTGTTTAATGTGACGAAGGAAGTTGAGCTTTTGATCGAAATAACTCCCAAAATTTGGCCTCGTTTACAGATGGAATGGGAAATTTCCCTATTTTGGACTTCAGGATCAGCAAAGAAGAACTGCAGAAAATTATGAAAATGAATGCACAGGATCTTGGTATCAGAAAAAGGTAAAGTCATTTTCTTCTGCCCACAATTGAATTTTATTTACACAAAGCTGAGCCTGCGCTGAACACTCGGGTACAAGCTTCCAGTTGCACGGAGGGTAAAATCATCTACAAACAACGAGCAGTAGGAACCCGGCTGAATTGAATAAACAATGTTGATTTTTAAGCAAACCATCTGAAAGAACACGTCCTTGATGTCCAAAGAACCACGGACTAAACACTATGCGAGAATATTTTGACCCTGCACAACACGAAGTGTCGGATAAAGAAATGTAACTAGCCGCCGTGGCCAAGTGGTTAGCGTCGCGGACTCCCAGCTGGGAGGTCATAGGTTCGATTCCCATCAGAGTCCGGTGGGATTTGTATGCCTCGACCGGCTCCTACCCAGATTTGAGTTTGCTACGAGCTCAATTGGGAAGACTGGAACAACATAGTCCAGTTTTATCCACTTAATGGATGACCAACACTGCAGGCGTCTATAGCACAGGCCTTGTTGAGGCCGGGATATATGATGAAAATAAGCGTATAATGCAGCCCTGCCATGCAGTCTCAGACCGGAATGGAAATACGTAGCATATCTTTATCATCCCCATTCTCATCGATCAGTATTACAAAAAAAGTCTCAAATTCTGTGGCCCTTCATGCCCTGCTCTCATGGTGACCTCGGTTTCGATGTCCTCTCCATGTCTGTGGTCTTGGTTTGATTCCGACGGGGTCACAGGTATCGGCGACTCCATGGGGACTGTTGTTGGACGAACGTGGTGGCGCTCTCCAAAGGGAGAGCTCACTGAAGCCGGCTCTGCGACTAAGCAATTGTCCATAGGGGGCTTAGAGGTGGTGTCCTGCGTATGCCGAATCAGCACAGACACCACTGAACACTACCGAAGTGACTTGGCAGCAGTGCAGCGTCTTCTCCTGTGGGTTGCCACTTAAAGCATGACATTGATTGCTCCCTGTGGATTGCCGGTGCCGCGGATGCGGCGGGTCCAGGGCTGCGTCTGCGTCGGACTGAGCGGTGTGGGCGCAATGCCACTGTCACAGGTTGACAGGACCGTGGCATGTTTTGACTATTTTTTTTTCTCTTCCTTCCCTCCTTTTCTTGGCGGCAGCACAGCGAGTGTCCCTCATTCCAAGCGGAGCACGTGCTGCAGGGTCAGTTCAGCTCACTAGAACCCAGCCCACGTGGCGGTAGGCGACTAACCACAACCCAGCGATCGGGGGGGGGGGGGGGGGGGTGTTTGTTGTTGGTGAGCTGTGCCTACGTCACGAAGGTGAAAGGAAAGTTTTTACGAAGTTAGAGAAGGGACAGCAGCCGAGGGAACAACAACAGGCAGCCATCCAGGAGGCTCGTCACCTCCGTGTCCTCCGCCCTCGACGTCATCGTTGAACCGAGGGTCAAGCTTCGGTGCTGGAGGCACCTGCGACATTCTTCGACGGGGGTGACGGGGTCCCCGTTTTATGGATCGCCCTTCTTCGGTGAAGGCCGCTGCCTTAAGGTACTGCACTACACGGAACATCAGGCCCTCCTAGCAGTACCCGAGCTGTCCATGCCATCCTCTCCCTGGTTTGGACTGAGGAGAACTCCCCATCACCTCCAGCTCGTGCCGTCACTACCGCCGCCGTTCCCTGCAGTCTTGGTGGCACATCTGGTGACCAGGTACCAGCGTCAGCGACGACGCTACCCGCGGCCATCGGCGTGGGGGACAGCCCGTGAGGTCGAGGTTGCCGTGGCCACCAGAACTTATTTCACCAGCTGTTGAGGTAAGGGTTAAGGTGTTGCAGTAGTCGATATCGACGCGACTATGACCATTCCATATGTAAATAGTGGGAAGACAATTCATTAGATTCCAGCCGGTTTTTGCGTGGGAATAATCATTTCCTTTGGATGATAGAATATTGCGTGCGTTGTGCTTTCCTTTAGGGGCAGGAAGAAAGGGCATTTCATGAAACCTTAGGGGCGTGGCACCGTTTTAGGAGTCCCCCCATGTTTCCTCCTTTCCACTTGTTTTTCCTGGACAGGGGGAGGTAAAGTGTGAGAGTGCCTTTGTGTGTGGCCACCGTACCTGTCCTATATTCTCTACTTTCTTTACTCTTCTGGCTTCTTCCCCCTCTCTGGCTCATAAAAGAGGGTTCCTTGGCTATCCTCTTCTTGTGTGAATCTGTGGGTAGATGAGCGAGTTTCTGTGAACGATTGGCCTCTCACCCACTGTCCTCTACTTTAGGGAAAAGAAAACACGGCGAGTCCAAGTAGTTACGGTGTTCTACAGCTGTGTTTCCAGGGGCGGATCGTCGGCACCGAAGAGGAGCCACCGCCTCTTTCATTCCACCCCTCTTTGGACTCAGGCGTTCCGACGAACATCGTGGGACCATTTCCAACCGGACCCTCCACCCCGGTACGTGGACATTGCTAAGCTATCGATGTGTGGGTTGAGAGGCGAGCGCATGTTGTTGTCTCTTGTCTTCTCGTCTTGACCTTTCTCTCCTGTCGTTTTGTTCTCTTCCTCATCGTTGTCATGCTTTAGTTTGAAGGTTTTGGCCCCTACCCTCTTCCCACTGTATCCCCCCTGCCCTTTGACTTATCGGTTTAGGTGGTAAGGAGGGAGGGTGTAGTTTGGGAATCTTTTTCTTTCTTTCTAGATTAGTTAGCTTACCCTACCCCATTCCCGTTGGTTTTCTCATTTGTCGTATGCTTGAATAAAGAAGTGTGAACGTGAAATCTTTGGTGGTCTGTTGTTGGCGCGTTCGCGTGTGCTCGAGACAGCCTTCCCTTTTGGACCCCTAGAACAAGGTGACAGCCACTAAAATGGCTAAGATGATAGGCGCAAAAACAAAAAGTAAATAAGAGCTCGCCACCACTCTCCTTGTATTCTGTTGCCTTCCCCGAGTTGATTCTTGCTGGTCCCCGTTTTCCACGGTCGCTGATGCGTGAATGCCTTGCCCCTGTGACAAAAAAACATCGATATTTTCTGTGAACACTGACTATTCTGCGCAAACGATTCTGACTCACTAAAATTCAGCGAATTGATTTTGATTTTACAAAGTGTCTGCGCTCTGTTATCTCGCATTTTAACAATATTTAGGTTAATACGATTTATTATATAGTTATAAAAGGTTTCAACAATATTGCATTAGAAAAAATAGTGCAGTATCCTCCTACGCTCCATGTTCAGTTTCCCATAGCTTAAGACAGATGGCCATCAACGAAGTGGTCGACTGAATTTTCGGTGTAGGAACATTTAGCAACGCATGGTAAACCACTGACTTCATTAAAATAACAGGAAAATATCAAAGTTTCTCAACCTCACACCTTTGTGTGTGCGCGCGCGCGCACGCATATGTGTTTGTATGCGTTACAGAGTGTTTAGGCGAGAGGATAGTAGGCATCCGTTTCCAGTTCAAGCTCGGGGGAGGGGGGGGGGGGGGGGGAATAGGGTCATTTAAAAAAAAATCTGTTTCAGTGGTCTATTCATAGAATTCGCAGTACTTTAAGCCAAGGGATGGGATCAACACATGCACACGCTGCATGGATGCCAAACGAAACACAAAAATGTCCGACATCCATCCCGCCTCCAACCTCATCCCCCACTGACTTTTCCCTTACTCCTCTAACCACGAGTCTTATCTGAGCACTGTTCTTGCAACTGTTAACAGGATCTCAATATACTTTAACCCCTTTTTCTTCTCCAAGGGTGTCAGCGCAGTTTTAATGCATTTGTTTTGTTTGTTGAAAAACAGAGCGCGCGCGCGCGTGTGTGTGTGTGTGTGTGTGTGTATGTGTGCGTGTGTGTGTGTGTGTGTGTGCGAGCTTGTGTACGTGTGTGTATGTGCGCGCGCTTGTGTGTTTGCAGATGAGAGAGAGAGAGAGAGAGAGAGAGAGAGAGAGAGAGAGAGAGAGATCTGACCCTCGTGTTCAACACGGTCTTTCCTACCTCACTACGAATTGCGTTATCTTGAAAACCGATGAACGCCAATGAACAAGATGCCATGTCGACCGACGTAATATTTCCAGTCCAATTGCTGAACCAAGCCTTTACCGACCTCTTCGGCACATGCGTCGCTCTTCAAGCAGTCCTGAAATATACAGTACTTTTGTCAAATCTGCGGTGGCGACGAAACAATTATGCCCCTTTTAAAGAAAAAAAAATAATGAAACCCTACCAAGACTATAAGATGTTTAAAAACCTCTTTGATCTGAAGAGACAGAATTGACAATGGGGATGCAAAATTCAGATAATGTAATGTTTTTGTTTGCGTACGGTTGGAGATGTTCAACTGATTTCGACATTTGTTATTTAATGTTTAGGATAAGCTGGTCTCAAAGTTATATAGTGGATATACACATGTCATTATATATCTCTTCGCCTCTAGTAACTACTTTCAAGGAGAAAATCCTAAAAAAAATATCTTTAAAAACCATGTAACCGACCCGTCATCATAGTGCAGCAGTTAGTGTCTCGGACGTATGGCTACGGACTGGACGGTCGAATCCCATCAGCGGCCTTTATTTGTGGGAGGCTTCGGCTTCGGCCGGCTCCTGTCCAAAGTTGAGTGCTATGGGTCCGAATGGAATGTCTGAAAACACAGTCATGGTTCACTTCACATGAAGAGAACAGAGGTAAACAGTGTTTTTATTTTGACATAAACTTAGTAGTTCTACATGTGTAGCCCCAACCTTCTAAGATTGGTAGATGCCACTAATTACTATCAAACATCCCTGTGGTGGAGTAAGACAAGAATAATTTCAATGACACTCATGATTCTCATCATCTTTGATCATTACAAGAATGCATTTCAGCAAATTCTGCAACTTGCTCTTTGAAGTCGCCTGAACTGTGATTCCCTCTCTACATACAGACCCCGGTGGGCGAGTGCCCCAGTCATCGGAATGGTCAAGTTAATGGGGACTTTGGTTGCATGACTGGAGCGGTATTCTGTAGAGAAGGATGTTCATGCAGACCCGCTTCGTAAGTGTGTAAGCGTGTGTGTGTTGTGTGTGTGTGTGTGTTGGGGGGGTGTGGGTGCGCGCGCGCGCGGCGGTACGTGCGTGCGTGTGCGGGTGTGTTTGTATGTGTGCTTAAGTGCGCGCGTGCGTGTACATGCATGCACATGTTAGTAGTGGGAGCAGACTTAAGGAGAGGGGGCAGCAAGGGGAAGGTGGGGGGCGGGGGGAGAGGAAAGCATTTTATCGGGGTTCCCTTGAAATTAGTCACCCATTTTACAAGAAAAGTATTTTTGTGAAATACATTGTGCCGACGCTCTCAACAGAAAAAAAGAGGAAAATGAAAGCTTGGAGCCAAGCAATTTCTCCGTTTTATACCCATTTACATCTGTAAAATGTTTCTTGCACTACTCTTGAAAACTGACCGATTTCAACGTTGCATTCTCTTCCACCCCTTATCACTTGATCCCATTGAAAACGTAACTGTTCTAAAATAGAGTATTTGAATTTACCACTGGAGGCGGTGTTGTACCTTATACCGTCTGCTTTGAAGCCCGCGACGATTCTTCTTGGTCCCCGTCTCACTGGCAGACCCGTCAGAGAATTAGAGTGTCCTTTGGAGAACCCCCGAGGCATCCATATAGTCACCGGCACATCGCCGCACCTCTGGCCGGGCACCGTCTCTCAGGTCGGCATGGCCTGGGCATTCTTGCAGGACATGTGCTGTCTACTCCACTGGCCACTTACGCTAAACTATATGACGGGCGGACATTAAAACCAACGAAAGAGGAAATTTAACATTATGACAAAAACGGATGGTCAACCCTGTAGAAGAAAGATTCTGAACTTACAGAGGAAAACTATAAATTGAGACCATTAAAACCTTAAAAAAGACACTGAACCACAGAAAAGGAGGATCCTAAACCTTGTCAAAAGAGGAAACTAAGCCCCAAGAAAATACCAATGAAAGGGCGTCTAACCCTCTGGGAAAGATGACGCCAAGCCCTACCAAAATATGAAACTACACTGTAAGCAAAGTGTAACCAGTTGCCATGAAAGGAGGAGACTAAACCTTTGAGGGAAGAGAACAGTAAAGTCTGTGAACAGAGGAAAGGCCGTCCAGAAGGACAACACACGCTACTTAAAAAGGATACTCAACACTATGAAAAGAACATTAAACACGAGCATATGAATGCCCATGAAAGAAAACACTAAACATCTGAAATATGACATCAAATCGTTCTTTAAGAAGGGCAGCAGAACATATGAAAGGATCCACATGTTAACGCTGCCACAGAGGTTCTGTGTATTAAAGGGCACTCGGATCAGAACGTACCAGGTGCGCACTAGGGAATATTACTGGAAGAGCTCTACGGACTTCAACACTTCTGCAGCTCAGTCCCAGATGATCTGAAAACATGCGTCCATGTTCCAGATCCCTGAAATAGGAGACCTGCTACGTAGTGGAGTCAACCATTCATGCTCTTCCAGAAATTATTTCCTCTGGTACCCCCCGTTTTGTGTCCTTGTACCACAGAACACCGACAGAAGAAACCCGAGCAACTATATAAAGCATATGAACGACTGACACTAAACGCTAGAAAGACGCACAAAAGAGAAAACTGAATTTTATGAATCAAGAAGACAAACCCTGACAAAGATGACACTATGCCCATTTAATGAAGGAGACAAAACTGAAAAAAAAACACTGGAGGAAGAAGACACTGAATCCTCAGGAAATGAAGGCAAAGTATACTGTGCACAAAAAGAAACGCATTCTTTTTTCGCTGAAAATATTAAGGAAAATTTTGACAGAAACATGCCCTGTATAGCAGGGAACTCTGTCCAGTGTGAATAGTCAGACATAATGAATAGACATAACAGTAGATTGATGTCTTATTTCTTTTGTGGTTGTAATATTCTGAATGCTAAATGACGCATGAAATGACTGATAAAAATATGCTTTCTTTTTGTGCACAGTTTATTTGAAAAGCACACGGTGAACCTCTCCACAGAACCAAACACTGAACTCTTTAGAAACAAGATCCAGGTCCACGAAACAATATGAAAAAAACTGGGGGCTGTACTGGAAAAGTGCAGGAGAAGGAATAAGAAAAAAAAAGGAGAAAGATGCAAGTACAAGACCACCGCGCCAAACTATCCTAGTGCTAGGCTGCATTCTCGAGTTCACTCGTCCTGCTCTCCGTTTTCCACGGCCGTTGGTGCAGGAGTTCTTTTGCCCCTGTTGATGTAAACAAATTTTTTAACAAGTGAATTCTTGGGCAAATAAATACCTCTCCAATACAAAATTTAGTTTTATGTTTGTGCGCTTCTTTCCTTTTAACCAGAACTAATTATTGTTTACCTATACGTGTGCTCACAATCTCTACGCTTGTAAAACAAAAAGATTAGAGTGCAAAAGTGTGTTGGTAGAGTGGGGGGGGGATGTTTGTGGGGAGATTGTGTTTGTGTTTGTGTGTGCATGTGTGCGTGCGTGTGTGTGTGTGTGCGTGCGTGTGTGTATGTGTGCGCGCTTGTTTGTTTGCAGATGAAGGTGGAGAGAGAGAGAGAGAGAGAGAGAGAGAGAGAGAGAGAGAGAGAGAGGAGCTGACCCTCGTGTTCAACACGGTCTTTCCTACCTCACTACGAATTGCGTGTCTTGAAAACCGATGAACGCCAATGAACAAGATGCCATGTCGACCGACGTAATATTTCCAGTCCAATTGCTGAACCAAGCCTTTACCGACCTCTTCGGCACATGCGTCGCTCTCAAGCAGTCCTGAAATATACAGTACTTTTGTCAAATCTGCGGTGGCGACGAAACATGATTATGCCCCTTTTAAAGAAAAAAATAATGAAACCCTACCAAGACTATAAGATGTTTAAAAACCTCTTTGATCTGAAGAGACAGAATTGACAATGGGGATGCAAAATTCAGATAACGTAATGTTTTTGTTTGCGTACGGTTGGAGATGTTCAACTGATTTCGACATTTGTTATTTAATGTTTAGGATAAGCTGGTCTCAAAGTTATACAGTGGATATACACATGTCATTATATATCTCCTCTCCTCTAGTAACTACTTTCAAGGAGAAAATCCTGAAAAATATCTTTAAAAACCTTCAGGTAACCGACCCGCCGTCATAGTGCAGCAGTCAGTGTCTCGGATGTACGGCTACGGACTGGACGGTCGAATCCCATCAGCGGCCTTTATTTGTGGGAGGCTTCGGCTTCGGCCGGCTCCTGTCCAAAGTTGAGTGCTATGGGTCCGAATGGAATGTCTGAAAACACAGTCATGGTTCATTTCACATGAAGAGAACAGAGGTAAACAGTGTTTTTATTTTTTCGTATCAAACTTACTGAGTAGTTCTACATGTGTAGCTCAATCTGCTAAGATTGGTAGATGCCACCAATTATTATCAAGCATCCCTGTGTTGGAGTGAGACAAGAATAATCTCTGACACTCATGATTCTCATCTTTGATCATTACAAAAACATTTCAGCAAATTCTGCAACTTGCTTTTTGAAGTCGCCTGAACTGCGATCCCCTCACAACATACAGACCCTCAGTGGGCGAGTGCAACAGTCATTGGGATGGGCAAGTTAATGGGGACTTTGGTTGCATGACTGGAGCGGTATTCTGTAGAGAAGGATGTTCATGCAGACCTGCTTCGTAAATGTGTAAGCGTGTGTGTGTGTGGGTATGTGTGTGCGCGTGTGTACGTGCGTGCGTGTGCACGTGTGCGTGTGCGTTTTTGTATGTGTGCTCAAGTGCGCGCGTGCGTGTACATGCATGCACATGTTAGTAGTGGGAGCAGACTTAAGGAGTGGGGGCAGCAATGGGAAGATGGGGGCGGTGGGGGGGGGGGGAGAGGATAGGGGAGAGGAGAGGAAAGCGTGTTATCGGGGTTCCCTTGAAATTAGTCACCCATTTTACAAGAAAGTATTTTTTGTGAAATACAGAGTGCCGACGCTCTCAACAGAAACAAAGGGGTAAATGGAAGCTTGGAGCCAATCAATTTCCCCATTTTACACCCGTTTACATCTGTAAAATGTTTCTTGCACTCTCTTGAAACTGACCGATTTCAACGTTGCATTCTCTTCCACCCCTTATCACTTGATCCCAGTTTGAAGTCCACGACGATTCTTCTTGGTCGCCGTCTCACTGGCAGACCCGTCGGAGGAATTGGGGCGTCCTCTGGAGAACCCCAAGGCACCCACATAATCTCTGGCCCGGCACCGTCTCTCAGGTCGGCGTGGCATGGGCGTTCTTGTAGGACATGCTGTGCCGTCTCCTCCACTGGCCACTTACACTAAACTATGTGACAGGCGGACATTAAACCCAACGAAAGAGGAGGAACTTAAACATGCCAAAAACGATTGTAAGCCCTGTAGAAGAAGATTCTAAACTTAAAAGAAGAAAACTATAAACTGAGACCATTAAAACCTTAACAAAATGACACTGAACCACACAAAGGATCCTAAACCTTGTCAAAAGAGGAAACTAAGCCCCAAGAAAATACCAATGAAAGGGCGTCTAAACCTCTGGCAAAATGACGCCAAGCCCTACCAAAATATGAAATACACTGTAAGCAAAGTGTAACCAGTTGCCATGAAAGGAGGAGACTAAACCTTTGAGGGAAGAGGACAGTACAGTCTTGAACAGAGGAAAGGCCGTCCAGAAGGACAACACTGCTACTTAAGATACTCCACCCTATGAAAAGAACATTAAACACGAGCATATGAATGCCATGAAAGAAAACACTAAACATTTGAAATATGACATCAAATCGTTCTTTAAGAAGGGCAGCAGAACATTTGAAAGGATCCACATGTTAACGCTGCCACAGATGTTCTGTGCATTAAAGGGCACTCGGATCAGAACGTACCAGGTGCGCACTAGGGAATATGACTGGAAGAGCTCTACGGACTTCAACACTTCTGCAGCTCAGTCCCAGATGATCTGAAAACATGCGTCCATGTTCCAGATCCCTGAAATAGGAGACCTGCTACGTAGTGGAGTCAACCATTCATGCTCTTCCAGAAAATATTTCCTCCGGTACCCCCCGTTTTGTGTCCTTGTACCACAGAACACCGACAGAAGAAACCCGAGTAAATATATAAAGCATATGAACGACTGACACTAAACGCTAGAAAGACGCACAAAAGAGAAAACGCTAAATTGTGTGAACCAAGAAGACAAACCCTGACAAAGATGACATTAAGCCCATTAATGAAGGAGATAAAACAAAGAAAAACACTGAAGGAAGAAGACACTGAATCCTCAGGAAATGAAGGCAAACTATTTGAATAGCACACGGTGAACCTCTCCACAGAACCAGATACTGAACTCTTTAAAAACAAGATTCTAGGTCTACGAAACAACAATATGAAAAAAAACTGGGAGCTGTACTGGAAAAGTGCAAGAAAATGACTTAAAAAAAAAAAAAAAAGATTTCAGTACAAGACCACCGTGCCAACTATCCTAGTACTAAGCTGCATTCCTCGAGTTCACTCGTCCTGGTCTCCGTTTTCCACGGCCGTTGGTGCAGTTCTTTGCCCCTGTTGATGTAAACAAATTATTGTTAACAAGTGAATTCTTGTGCAAATACCTCTCCAATGCAAAATTTAGTTTTATGTTTGTGCGCTTCTTTCCTTTTAACCAGAACTAAATTATTGTTTATCTATACGTGTGCTGCTCACAATCTCTACGTTTGTAAAACAAAAAGATTTGAGTGCACGTGTGTGTTGGTAGAGTGGGGGGGGGGGTGATGTTTGTGGGGAGAGAGAGAGAGAGAGAGAGTGTGGAGTGTGTGTGTGTGTGCGAGCGAGCGAGCGAGCGAGCGAGCGTGGTGTGTGTGTGTGTGTGTGTGTGTGTGTGTGGTGTGTGTGTGTGTGTGTGCGCGCGCTGCGCCTAATTTGATTAAGAATTTTTACACGCTCTCTCCTTTCATCAGGTTTAGCTTCCCGCTTTCGCATGGTTTAGAATAATTTTCCATAATGCCTCATTTCTCCATCTCACCCGCAATGAAAATCTAATTTCTGCACCGTTACTGAAATCAATAGAATTTTCTAAAAAAAAATCCCCCCCCCCCCTCCCTCCCTTTTCTCTGTTCCCATGGTTCCAGAATACGAGTCAAGTCCCTTATGTTCTGTCGGTGGAATAAAAAAAATATTTTCCTCGGCATGAAGTTACCAAAGAACTGACAACCAAGTTCCCTGCAACAGATTAGTCAGAATGTCGGTTAAAAAGGGGCGGGAAAAAGGCGGTAAGGCACGGAGAGGTGGTGTGGGGAAAATGCAGGAATGAACGGAGGAGGGAGGGGAGAGACAGAGTTGGAGATCCACTCCACAACGCATAACAAAGGGGGAGATGGGTCTACAAGAAACCATTTGAAAAAAAAGTAAAAACCCAACAAAGTCCTGAAATCAAACAAATTATTGCAACTACAACTATCTGGCTACCTACCTGCCTATTTATTACCTGCCTTGGAAGAACAAAACTTACCAGATAAATACCAGGATAAGAACTGCTTCAAAGTACAAAATTTGCACTTACATCATCGTCAGTTGGCTTTATAGCACTTGGGTGGTGTTGTCATGTGATTCCCTTCCCGAGACGTGTATGTTCTTGGTGAGGATGGCAACTGTCCTGGAAGACGTTGCACAATGGTTCTCCGATAGGCCGATACTAATCCTCGGAGAGCGGTCACTCTTTACGACCTACCGAAAGAAAAGCCCTAGATTAAATTCTGAAGAAGAGGTCACCAAACCATAAGAATAAAGTATATCAACGAAAGGAGACAGCAAGGCCTTTAGTTCATAAACAGCGAAATTAAATAGGAGACTAAAAGCCAATGAAAGGCATTCAATCTCAAGAACGACTACTCTAAATCCTGTAAATGAAGACCAAAACTAAAACCCCTCGACAAGTTACATTAACCCCAAGAAAAAGGTTTGTCTCCGACACTTTGGAAGAAGATAACGCTAAACCATGATGGGATACTAAACCTGATGGCAGAAGTAAACCTTATGAGAAGTCGCTATAAGCTCTATGGATGGAAGACTTTAAAACAAAACGGTGCAATAACCCTACAAAAGGCGGGCCATGAATCCCTAAAGAAAGGAACACCAACCAGTAAGAGCAGAGGACCTTATCGCACACGATGATGGCATCCGTCTGTCTTGGGACAATGGTGTTGCACCGTGGATCAGTCAATTGTGGAGTTGCAGCGCCTGCTGTGGCTGAACAGCCGGATCATCGAGCGGCAGATTGTATTGCAGTTGCTGCTGGTGAAGTCTCGGTCATGAGTGTCTGTTGGTGATTCGCGATTCTTTGCCGTCAGCGGCTCCTCCGTTCTTCCCACTGGGCCTCTCTCCTCTGGTCTGCTTGCTTGATGCCGGCCTTGCTGGTAGACTGCAAGCTGATCCTGTCTGAAGCTGCTGTCTCCAGGTCTGCTGGGCCGAAACTGCTTGCCCTCAGATCGCACTTACATTTCTGTAGCGAAGGGAGGGCCGTCATGTGAATCAGGAGCCTGTAGCCAGCTCGCCGTACAGCATGTCCTTTGGAATGTGACTGTGGTACATGCGGCCAACGTGGCCGAGCCAGAACAGGCGCATCTCTGTCAACATAGCGAACATACTAAGCATCCTTGCCTGGGCCAGGACGTCCTTGTTAGTGATGCGGTCCTGCCAAGTAATGCCCAGGAGTCTTCTGAGGCAGCGGAGAAGGAAGGCGTTCAGTCAGCGTTCTTGTTGAGATACAGGGTCTATGCTTTGCTTCCGTGAGAAGAGTGGTCACGGCACGCAGGCTTGGTACACTTTCAGCTTGGTGTTTGACGTTAGCATGGTGTTGTCCCAGACTCTCTTCGCTGGAAGGGCCATCACCGTTGCTGCCTTGCCTATCCGCACGTTCAGCTCGGCATCTAGATAGAGGTTTCTGGAGATGGAGCCCAGTAAAACCAAGTCGTCGACCACTTCCGAGGGAGTGGATCGTCGATGGAGGTGCGGGGAGTGCTGCTGACGTCTTGGCCCATGTTTTTTTTTTCGAGCTGATATAGAGGATGAAGTCGGTGCAAGCATCAGCGAAGCAGGTTATGGGCTGTTTAACGATTCCTGGGTGTGGGCAGTGAGGGCGGTGTCGTCTGTAATAAGCATCTCCCCGATGAGGACTTTCCGCACGTTCGTCTTTACTCGGAGGCGTGCCAAGTTGAAAAGGCTTCCGTCATTCCTAGTGTGGAGGAAGATGCCGTCGTCAGACTGTCGGAAGGCGTAGCGCAGCAGCAGGTAAAAGAAGAGCCCAAGAGTGTCGGAGTGAGCACGCACCCTTGTTTGGCACAGCTCTTGATTGGGAAGCGGTCCGAAGATGAACCATTGTACTGGACAGTGCCATTCATCTTGTCATGGAAGGACGTGATCATCTTCAGGAGCTTGGGGGGACATCCAATCCGATGTAGTAGGGTGAAGGACGCCTGGCCTACTAACAGTCAAACGCCTTGGTCAGGTCGATGAAGGCGATGAACAAGGGTCGTCTCTACACGCGGCACATCTCTTGTAGCTGCCTCAGGGAGAACATGTCGATCGTCGACCTCGCAGCTCTGTGCCTCTGGGTACACTCGTTCGGCGAGTAGTTGCAGCCTGCTGAGGACGACGCGGTCGAAGGCTTTACCAACAATGCTGAGGAGGGATATTCCGCGATAGTGCAGATGCTGTTATTCCCTTTGTTCTTGTATAGCGTGATGATTTTTGCATCGCGCATGTCCTGGGGTACGGTCGCTTCCTCCCAACACTGCAGCAGAAGCTCATGGAGGCGACTTGAGAATAGAACTCTTCTTGCCGGCTTTGATGACTTCTGGCGTAATGCTGTCGCTACCCGGATCTTTACTACAGGCTAGCGTGTCGATGCCTTTCCGTGTTCCTCAATGGTGGGCGGGGCGTCGAGCTCCTCCATGGCAGGCAGGGGGTGGTGTTCTCGAAGACCGTGAGGGTGGCCGAGTTTTCCATGCAGTACAGCTCCTGGTAGTGCTCAGCCCATCTCTCAATCTGTTTGCTCAGTCGATGATCCGATTTTAGAGGAGCGATCTTGATGGCGCTAGGGCCGAATGCTTTCTTCATGCCTTAGCACATGGCGTGGATGGTGCCGCAGTCGGCGGAGATACGAATACCCTCTCACAGGTTTAGCCAGTACTCGTTGGCGCATTACCGGGCATCTGCTGGGCGTTGCTGCCAGCTTTACGGAGTGCGGCTAGCGTGTTCTTTGAGAGCTCTCCCTTGTGATCTTGGAGTGCAGCTCGCTTAGAAGCAATGGCAGGCTCCATCTCCACGATTCCTGCTTCGAACCAGGCTTTATTCGTCCTCACTCTCTTCCAAAAGGTGTCCAAGGCAGACTGGTAGGTGGCATCGCGGATGTGGTTTCACCATGAAGCGCGGTCTGTCGGCAGTCCTATATGGCCTTGACAAGGGCTCTGGCGAAGCGTTCGCGCAGTTCGGGCACTGACGTCATGGCTGTGTGATTCGAGGACGTCCCTTCTGCTTGGAGCTTATCCCACCAAGTCCTATAAAAAGATAACACCAAACCATATGAATAGATACATCCGAGGGAAAGAAGACGCTAACCCTAGAAAAATTGGAAACTAAACTGTATAAAGGAGGACATTAAGCTCTATGAGAGGAGGACACTAAACCCTATGAAACCAAGACACCGCATCGAACGGAAAGAATGCTATCGCCTGTAAAACGAGGACACAAAATCATATAAAAAAGACACTAATCCCTCAAAAACCACCATGAAGGAACGCTAAACTGATGATGCTAAATCCTATGAACGGAGAACACTGCTTACTATTATGACGGACGACACCTTATGAAAGAAAGACATTAATACCAATGGAAGGATCCACATGTTGACTCGTGATTACAATGCCGGACTTTTTGTGGATTTATGGATACTCAGGCCAGGAGGTACCAGGTGTGCACTGGGAAACATTTCGGAAGGATCAAAAAATTCCTCAACAGCACTGCAGCCAGACCCAGTTTATCTGAAAACATGCGTCCATGTTCCAGATCACTGAATCATGCACTATGCTGCAAAGCTTTGAGTCAATCTTTCACGCCCTTCCAGAAAATGCTCCCTCTGGTACCCCGTGTGATGTATCCTTGTTCCACAGAAGACCGACATAACAACCCAGAGCACACATGCTGCTCATATTAAAGGACGCTGTAGAAAGCACAATTCTAAACCTCGAGAAACAAGACACACTGACGTGTGAATGAAGGGGTCACTAACCTTGGGAAAGATCATACAAAAACCTGTCAAATGAAGAAAATACTGAACACTCTGAATAAAGGGGACACTAAATATGTAAAGTAAGGACTGTATCCTGTGATTGAAAAAGACACGGAGTCCTTGAGGGAGGGGGTGGGGGCGACGATTAAACCATACAAAAGTCACCAAGCCCCTCCAAAGAACCAGGTGGTATGAACACTGCTTTGGACGATACGCTGGTGAAGCTTGTGATCCGCTGCATTCACGTGTCCTGGTCACCCTCTCCGCAGCCAAAGACGCAGTTCTTGCTCCTGTTGACAGATGTTGGTATTTCTCTTTAACACTTGACTTTGTAAATAAAATCTTATGTACTTACTTAAGCTAATCCGTTTTGATTTTAGTAAGTTTTTCTTCTCTCGTTCTCTGGTCACAAGACAATACTTCGGTTGACAAGATATATCATGTGAAAAATATTTAAAGTATTTCACCAACTTCCATATCAAAACGTACACGTTGTCCATTTGCAACACCGTAAGAAACAAGGTCGCTATGAACAAAACAGACCGGAATATGCATGTGTCTGTACAGTGTTTACTGCTGTGTTCGTCAAACGGGCGTGATTTCCACGTTAAACACCATTCCGCTTCTTTTCATTTCATCCTAATGAGAATACGACTGTTCCAGAGTAAGTTAACTGTCTTCACTTTAAGTGGTGTGTTACCTTGTCATCTTTGCCGTGTAGCCATGGACTAGCCGTCTTCTGGTCTGCCATCACACCCGCACTCTCCGAGAGAAATATGGTGTCCTCTGAAGATCCACAAGCACCGACCCATCCGGCTGAAGTTCTAGACCTCAACTCGGCATGGTACTGCCAGCGTGAGCACTATCTTCTCACAACAGTCCGGTTCTTCTCTCTGCAGCAGATGGGAAACACAAACACACAACACACACACACACACACACACACACACACACACACACACGCACACGCATGCGCGCACGCAGGCACACACAGTCATCCGTAACACTAAAAACCTACGAAAATAAGGCACTAAACAATGGGAGAGAATGACATTCTAAATCTAATGAACTGAATCTATCTCCTACACTGAACAGCCGTTTAAAATAGAGAACGAAAATGTTTAAAAGATTGCTCTAGTAAGACACTAGCCCTACCAAAAAGACACTACATGTGATGACAGAACAGTGCACCCTGTGGGATAAAAACGCTAAAACGTTTTAAGAGAGAACAATAAACTAACGACGGAGACCATAAACTCTTCAAAAAAAAAACAAACAAAAAAAACATTCAACTACACGAGAGGAGGATCCAGAGCCCTATGAAAAGAGGGCAGTAAACAACAGAAAGGACACTACACGCTGCGAAAAGAAGACACTACACTGTATGCAAGGACGATACCATACCCTTAGAAAACGAACACTGGACTGTATGAAAGGAGGACATTAGATTCAACAAGAAGAAAACACCAAACCATATGAACAAAGGACAATAAATCAAAGAGAAGACAAACTCCCTATGAAAAAGACGACTCCAATCTGAACAAATGGTAAAAGATAAGTTCTACGAAAAGAGGACACTAAACTGTATGACAGGACACAAAACCCTGTGAAAGGAAATGCTAAACCAGATGGAAAGCCGACATTAAAGTCAGTGAAAAGAGAGAAGTAAACCTGAAAGGGCGGCACTACCCCTTAAAAAGACAGCAAACCCCATGAGAACATTATAAGGTAATAAAGACACGACACGTTGAAAGGAAAACAACACTGTGTGAAAGAGGAGAGAAAATGAAAAGTAAAGGAGAAACTAACCACTATAGAAGAACACGAAACTGTGGACGAAGGGGTGGGGTGGGATGGGGGGAGACTAACGCCCGTAGAAAAACACAGAACTCTGTGGAGGAGGGTGGCGGTGGGTCAGACATCGAACTTTATATGAAGAGGACACGAAACCCTCTGGGAGGAAAGAAAGCGCGGACCTTCTAGAAAGAGCAAAAACATTGGAAGGGGGGTGGGTGTGGAGAAGACAGCGAACCTTCTGAAAAGACACGAAACCCAGAAGGGAGGGGGTAGCGGGGACTGGGACCCAAAACTTGTAGAAAGAGGATTCCAAACCCGGAGATGCGGGGGCCGTGGGAAAGACAACGAATCTTAAAGAGGTCTCAAAACCCGCTGGGGGGGGGGGGGGAGGGGAGGGATTGGAGAATACAACTAACCTTCTAAAAGACAGGAATCGAAATACACCGAACTTTGTACAAAACAGGACTACAAAGCTGGAGGTGTGGGAGGGTGGAGGGAGAAATACAGAGCCTCGCAGAAAGAAGACTCAAAACCCTGGAGGGGTGGGAGTGCAGGAGAGAAAACCAAACCTATTAGGAAAAGACAAGTAAATCCGGGGGTGGAGGGAGGGGGGGGGACGCGGGTGAATGTAGGGGGACGCAACGAACCTCGTAAAAAAGGACAGGAAACCCCAGACGGTGGAGGGCGGGGGAGAGACATCGAACCTTTACAGAAAGGACTCGAAACCTAGAGTGGACAAAAGAGGAAGGGCGCCGAACCTTTACAGAAAGGACTCGAAACCTAGAGTGGACAAAAGAGGAAGGACGCGAACCTTTACAGAAAGGACTCGAAACCTAGAGTGGACAAAAGAGGAAGGGCGCCGAACCTTTACAGAAAGGACTCGAAACCTAGAGTGGACAAAAGAGGAAGGGCGCCGAACCTTTACAGAAAGGACTCGAAACCTAGAGTGGACAAAAGAGGAAGGGCGCCGAACCTTTACAGAAAGGACTCGAAACCTAGAGTGGACAAAAGAGGAAGGGCGCCGAACCTTTACAGAAAGGACTCGAAACCTAGAGTGGACGAAAGGGGAAGGACGCCGAACCTTAACAGAAAAAAACGAACCCGAACCCGACAGAAAAAAGTCGAGTATGAAATCTTATGGAGTGGGGTAGACAGACTCCGAACCATTTCGATAGAAGACACAACCCCCTCCCCCCCCCCACCCCCCCACCCGTCCACCACCCCACTCCACCCGGGGGGAGGGGGGGGGATTGAAAGCTTGCCGAAACTCATAACAGACACAAAACCCCGGTGGCGTGGGGGAAAGAAATGCACTGAACAGTATAGAAAGAGGGCACAGAATCGTTTAGGGGAAAACAAATACCAAACTGTAAAGAAAGGTTACGAAACCCTGGAAGAAGGGGGTAGGGGGGTGTCGGGTTGAGGGGTACACAGAACTCAAGTTGAAAGATCTCGAAACCCAAGAAGGGGGGTAGTGGGTGGAGGTGGAGGTGAAGGAGGGGGGGGGGGGCGGGAGAGGAGGTTTACACCGAACCTTATAGAAAGATACGAAACCCGGTGGATGATTGCGACACAAACTCTTATGTAAAGACACGAAACCCTGGAGGGTGGGGGGAGTGGGGCAGATGGAAGAAAGACACTGAACCTCCAGAAAAGAAGACAAAAGTTTATGGTGGTAAAACAGATACCGAACATTGTAGGACACAAAATTCTGGAGTGGTGACAAACCGAAAATTTGTAGAAAGAAGTCTTGAAACTTGGGGGGTCAAGTGGGGAGACTCCAAGCCTCGTAGAAAAAAAGACACGAAACACTGTTGCATGGGGTGGGAGTGAGGGGGAGGAGGCACCCACTGTCTTTGAGAGTAAGGACACAAAACACTGGTATGGGGTGAAGGGAAGAGACACCCAGATCTTACAGGACAAGAAGGTATGTGAGGAGGGAAAGGACACCGAACTTCACGGGAAGAGGGCACAGTACTCCGGGAGGGGGGTGGTGGTTGTGGTGGAGGGAAAGGACACCGAACTTCACGGGAAGAGGGCACAGTACTCCGGGAGGGGGGTGGTGGTTGTGGTGGAGGGAAAGATACACCGAACATTATAAAAAGACAATACAAAACCGCAATGGTAGGGGTGAAATAGGCACCGAACCTTATAGAAACAGGCACAAAATCCTAAAGAGTGGAAAAAGACCGACCAAACATTACAGGAGGCGCTAAATCCCGAGGACACAAAATCCTGTGGCTGGGAAAAGAGAATTTCATGGAAAGAGGATAAACCGCGTGGGGTGAGGGTAGGGGTGAGACACAGATTCTTATGGAAAGCTAACACGAAAGTTGGGGAGGGGAGGAGGCTGGAAAGAAAAGACACCAAACCTTATAAAAAGAGGACACGAAACCCTGAAGGACACAGAGAGCAGGGGGTGGCAAGGGGAAGTGGGATGGGGGGTGGGAGTAACACGAAACCTTTACGAGAGAAAAAGACACCGAAACTTAAAGGGAACACAAAACCTAGAGAGAAAGAAGAGACACCTAACCATGTAGAACGGGGACATAAAACCCTCTAGGTGGCGAAAAGAAACACTCAACTTTATCAACAAACAAACCATGTGGACAGGAGCGGGAAAGAACAACGAACCTAAAAGAAAAATGACACGAAACCCTGGGAAGCGAGGGATGTGTGTGTGCGTGCGTGTGTGTGCGTTTGGGGGGGGGGAGGGGGGGGAGCAGAGAGACGAAACCTTATAGAAAGTGCACATGCAATTCTGGTCGGATAAAGAGACCGAACCTTATAGAAATATAACAAGAGAGCCAGTGGTAGGTGGGTGGATGTGACAACGAATTTTACAGAAACAAGACACGACACCCTGCAGGGGATAGACAGGTGTGGAAGACGCACCAATTTCCACAGGAACAGGACGCAAAACGCAGAGGGTTTGGTAGAAGAGACATCACTCCTCACGGGAACAAGACACGAAACCCTGTGGCTGAGCCAAAGAGAACCGAACCTCATAGAAAGAAAACAGAAAACCCCGTGAGGGGTAAAGACCTTAAGCCTCGTACAAGGGAAATCGAAAGAGGCGTGGGGGAAGCGGGGATGAAGAGGGGGGGGGGTATGGGTAGAGAATGTTACAGAAAGAGGACACAGAACCATGGGGTGGGAGTAAGGGAGGGAAGAAACACTAAACCTTATTGACAGAAGACATGAAATCCTGTATGGGTCAAGACACCCAGCCATATAAAAATAGCAGACATGAAGGCTGGAAGGAGGGGCGCAAACTAAGCCTTCTAGGACACAAGGCCTGGGAGGCAGGAGGGGGCACTACGCGTTAGAGGACATGAAAGCCTGAGAGTTGCGGGGGGGGGGGGGGGGGTGACAGACAGTAGCCCCTATAGGATACTAAACTCTGTGGAGGGTGGGGCGGAAGACGAACCTTGCAAAAAAAATAGGACAAGAAACCCGGGAGGGGGGGGGAGGAAATCTTACCTTGTAAAAAGAACACGAAACACTGTGGCGGAGGTGGGGAAGAGACATCGAACATTAAAGAAAGAAGACACGGAAGGTGGAAAACTGGTGGGGGATGGGGGGGGGAGGAAGGATGGGGGACACCGAACCTGTAAAAAAGACATAAAAACCTGTTGGGTGGAGGGGGTTGAGTGGCCATCGTCTCGAGGAGATGGAGAGCACAGAACCTTTGTAGAAAAGTCTCGAAACCTGATGGTGTGTGGGTGGATGGGTGGGGAGACTTCGAACCTTATAGAAAAAGGACATGAAACCATGAAAGAGAGGGGGGGGGGGGGGCGACCCCGATGCTTGTAGAATGAGCACACGAAACATGACAGGGAGAGTGGGTGGGGGAAGGGGAACACCGAATCTTACAGACGGACAAAAATGCTGTTAGGGGGAAACCAACATCGAAACTTAAAGAGAATATGAAAACAAATGAGACTGGGGGTGGGGTGGGGACTGTGGGAATAATACACCAAACTTCATTGAGAAACGACATGGAACAAAGGGTCGGGAATAAAAGAGACCGATTCCTATTGAAAGCGGACATGCAAATTGCAGGGGAGGGGGGAGGGAGAGGAGGTACACAGAACCTCAAAGAAGAGGACGTGAAACTC
>CM065721.1:8757344-8764844 GCA_033310375.1 Conus canariensis | reverse complement strand
GTTATAAAATGATGAGGGCAAAAACCCCAGGTAGGGTAAAAGACACTTAGAATTTTAGAAAAGATAACACTTTGACGGGTAAAAGAGGCACTAGACTTTTAAGAAAAAGAACACGAAAGGAGGGAGAAGTGGGGAAGGGGGTGAGAAAACCAAACCTTATGGAGATGACACACGTCTTTCTAGATTGAAAGAGACACCAAGCCTTAGTGAAAGAAAACACGGAATCCAAAGGGGGTGGGGACTACCTCATTCTGTGGAAAGAGGAAAGACACCGAAACTTATAGTGAAGAGAACAGAAAAGCTGTTGGGGGGGGGGGGGGGAGATACCGATCGTTAAAGACAGAAAGCCTATTGGTACAGAAGACATAAAAACCTTAAGAGAAAAGTAAAAAGGAGAACAAAAAACTGTCGGGAGGGACTCGGGGTAGAAAGACATGAAAGGACAGTACACACGAAACCTGTGTGTGGGGGGGGGGGGGGGGAACCGAATCTTATAGAAAAAGGACACGAAAGGACAGTAAATGCACAACCCTGTGTGTGTGTGTGTGTGTGTGTGTGTGTGTGTGTGTGTGTGTGTGTGTGTGTGTTTGAAGGCAGGAGAGAGACCAAACCTTGTAGAAAAAGGACACGAAACAGTGTGGGTGGAAGAGAAACGCCCAACCTCATGTTACAAAGGCACGAAACAATGGGGGCGGTTTGAGGAAAGAGACATCGAACCATATTGAAAGAGAAAGCCTGGAGGTGGGGGGACGCGAGTGTTGAGACTCCAAATCTCATATGCAATACGATAGCCCACTACACCAAACCTAACTGAAAGAGGCCACCAAACCTGACGATGTTGATGGTGGGAGACACCAAAACGTAACAAAAAGAGGACACTGGAGGCGGGGGGAGGGGGTGGGAAACAAACTTTGTAGAAAGAGGACACAAAATTGTGAAATGAACAGAGGCACCGAGCCTTGACAGATGACACGAACCCTCTGATATTAAAGAAACACAGAACCTTACAGAACGAAAGCACAAAACTTAAGTGGGGAAAGGGGAGGAAAGAAGACGCCAGACCTCCTGTAAAGAGAAGCCGGGGGAAGGGGGAGGGGGAGTTACTAAGCCCCATATAAGGCAGACACTAAATAATGGAGGCGGTGGGAGTGGCGAGGCATTGAGAATTCCGAAAAAGACAAAACCCTGCGTGCGTTTGGGGCGAGGGGGAAGCGAGACCCTTAGCCTTATACGAGAACATCAAAGCCCGGGAGCTGAAGGTGGGGAAGATACCAAGTCCCATAGGAACATGACACGAAAATCTTCAGGGGGGAGGGGGAGGAGACACCAACCCTTATAAAGAGACAGGACACCCTGTGAAAGGGGGGTGGGGGAGGCATCGAAACATAGGACATGAAACCCAGGGTAAGGTTGAGGGAGCGGCAAACATTCAAAGGACACAAAACCCTGTGGGGAGAAAAGGGACACCGGAACTTAGGGAAAGAAGACACCAAACCCTGTGGAAAGAACACGAGACTCCTAACCTGGCAGAAAGAGGACAAAAAACCCTATGATGGTGGAAAAGAACGAACAATGCAGAAAAAGTGCAAGAAACTGTTGTGGGTAAAGAAACGCGCGAATATTGAAGAGGACATGAAATCATCAGGGGGGGGGGGGGGGAGGATAGGAGAGGCGAGAGACACTCAACTTTAGAAAGACACAAAACCCCGAGGGTGGGGGAGAGGACACATCAAACCCACAGAAAAAGATGAAACCCTGTGGGGAGGAAAGGGGTAGGGGAGGTCACCGGATCTCATAGAAAGAGGACACAAAATATTGGGGGGGGGGGGGGATGGGATGTGGGGGTGGAGTGGAAGACACTCCGAACCTTACAGAAAGAGAAAACGAAGCACCTGAGGGTGGTGGGGGGGGGGGGGGGGTGAGACACCGAACCTTATCAAAAGAGGATTATAATCCTGTTGGATGTAAAGGTACACCAAACTCTATTGAAAGAGGACACAAAACCCTGGAAGCGGGTGGGGTGGAAGAAACACTGAACTGTATAGCATGGGGACACGAAACCCTCTGGAGGAGAAAAAGACACTAAACCTACTGGAAGGACACGAAAGCGTGTTAGGGGGAAAAAGACACTAACTGTTACAATAAGAGGACAGGAAAGCGTGGGGAAGGGGGGGGGGGGGTAGAGACGTTACGCCTTATAAAAAGGACACAAAAGCCCAAGAGGCAAAGATGCTAAGCCCTAAAGAAAACATGTAATAAAGAACAGGGGACAGTGTGGAGAGACACCAGAGACAAACACTTGGGGTGGGGTGGGGTGGGGATGCACCAAGCCTTATAGAAAGACACCAAAGGTGTTGGGGGGGGGGGCACTAAACCTTATATGAAGACACAAAATGGGGAGAGGGGCAGGCGGGGGTGCGGGTGAAGAAGACACTAACCCTTCTAAACAGACAACAAATCCCTGGAACGGGTGACATCAAAATTTTCAGAGGACACAAAAGTCAGGGGGGGGGGCGCAAGGTGGAGACACACTGAGAATCTAAAAGGACACAGAACCCCTTCGTGGACAAAGAGAACACGGAACCCTGTGTTCATGAGTTGAGGGGTGGGCGGGGAATGTGATGGGATGAAACACAGTATCTTATAGAAAGAGAACGAGAAGCCCTGCAATGGCTGATGAGAAGCTGAACCTTTTGGAACGATTGCACGAAATCCTATGGGAGAGGAAAAGACACCAAACCTTACAGAAAAAGGATACGAAACCCTTTTTGGGGTCGGGGGTGGGGAAACTGAAACTGATCTTGAAGCTTAAAGAAAGACACAAAACCCTGTTCATGGATAAAGCGACACTGAACCTTATAAAAAGGGGGAGATAGACACCTAACTTTTCAGAAACCGGACTCGAAAACCCGTGATGGGGAATAGAGCCACTGAACATTGTAGAAAGAGAACACGAAACTGCTTGCAGAGAAAAGCGAGACCAATTCTAGAAAGAGGACAGGAAACCCTGAAAGGTGGGTGGGTAGGTGAAACACAGAGCCTTAAAGAAAACACGAAACCTTGAAGGATGAAATGACACACCACGCCTAATTTGAAAGATAACACAAAACCTTGAAGGAGAAACGACACACCACGCCTAATTTGAAAGATAACACAAAACCCTGAAGGAGAAACGAGACACGCCTAATTTGAAAGATAACACAAAACCTTGGGAAAACGACACACCACGCCTAATTTGAAAGATAACACAAAACCCTGAAGGAGAAACGAGGACACCACGCCTAACTTGAAAGATAACACAAAACCTGAAGGAGAAATGACACACCACGCCTAACTTGAAAGATAACACAAAACCCTGAAGGAGAAACGACACACCACGCCTAATTTGAAAGATAACACAAGATCATGTGATGGGAGAAGAGGCACGAACGGTACAGGAAAAAGTAATCGATAGAGAACACCTTTTGGGAGGAGGGGGGCACGAAACTTGGGGAAGGGGGAAGGAGACACTGAACCTTGCTGAAAGAGGACAGGAAATTCTGTGGGGAGAAAAGAGATACAGGACAAAGTAGAAAGAGGAGACAACCCTGTGGATCTGGGGGAGGGGTAGAGGAGGAGGGGCTGGGTGTGTGTTTTGAGAACCATCTTTGCAGAGAGATGACCCGAAACACTGTGGAGAGGATGAGAGACACGGACTTCGTGGGAAGAGACCTGAAACTGTGGGCGAGAAAAGAGGCGACGATTCATAAAGAAAAGGACAAGAACCCCAGGGGGTGGAGGAGGGGGGGAGGTATGATAGAACTGAACTTTATGTTGCGAGGACATGACACTGGGGGTGGAAAAGAAACGGTGAACGTAGAACAGGATGGAAATCCGGGAGAGGGGTGGACACACCGATCCTTACAGAAAAAGACGGAAAACCCGAAGTGGAGGCGAGAAGAGGATCGACACCAAACCTTTATAAAAGATGAAACACTGGAAAGGGGGAGGAAGAGATACCGTGCTTTAAGATAGAAGAAACGAAACAATGCCGCAGGGAATGAGAGACACCGAACCTTGAAGAAAAACACGTCATCTGAATGGGGAAAACAAAACAAAACGAAACAAACGAACCCTAATAGGATAGTAACCATGTGACGTGGGAAAAAAGAGACACCGAACCTCATCATATAAAGGGAGTCGCAACGGCCCGGGAAAAGAAACATCGATTCTTACAGAAAGATGAGATGACATGGAACCGAAGGAGGCACAGACACTGAACCTTACAGGAGGAGGACACGAACCCTGTAGGGGTGAAAAGACAAATATGTAGAAAGAGGACACGGAACCCTGTAGGGGTGAAAAGACAGAACTATCGTAGAAAGAGGACAGGAACTGTAGGGATAAAGAACTGAATTGATCTAGAAAGAGGACACGGAACCATCTTAGGATGAAAGACACAGAATATCGTAAAGAGGACACGGAACCTTAGGGATGTAAAACCAGAATATGAGAAGGGGAGGGACACAGGAACCCTGTAGGGGAAAATGTAAAGGACACGAATATGGTGAAAAGAGGACACGGAACCCTGTAGGGGTGGAAAGAACAATATCGTAGAAAGAGGACACGGAACCCTGTAGGGATGTAAAGGATCAACCTATGTGAAGGGAACACGGAAACCCGTGAGGGTGGGAAAGCAACAAATATGTCAAAGAGGACACGGAACCCGGGTAGGGGTGGAAGACACAGATATCGTAGCAAGAGGACAAGAAAACTTGTGGAGGGATCCAAGAAACTGAACCCTGTGGAACAGGACACGAAACCGAGAGGGGAGGTGGGGGGTGAAAGAGATCCTATCCTTACAAGAAGATCACACGAAACTCCTGGGGTTAAGAGACGCCGAACCTATAATATGGGAGGCACGAAACCCGCAGGGTGAGGGGGGGAGGGAGCGGGAGAGGGAGGGGGGGGGGGGACGGGCAACCAAATCCTCATGAAAAGGGGACATGAAACCCAGGGGGGGGTAGAGGAAGGACAGAAAACCTTACAAAAGGACACGAAATCCAGTGGTGGGAAAAGAGTCAGCAAGCCTCATAGGCAGAGGACACGAAGCCCCGTGGAGGGGTGGGGAAAGGCAGACACTTTCTCATAGAAAGTGGACATAAAACTGAAGGACAAAAAGACTCTCAGCCTTGTAAAAAAAGTCTAGAGTGACTGATGTTCACCTGAATGATGGGAAACGAATGATGTGCATCAGCAGGCGGCTCCTCATTCGGCTCCACCCAGGTCTGAGAAGCTCCTTGTGTAAATGCGAGTGGGACTGTAAAGCACTTAGAGCTTGATTTCTAAGCGAGGACAGGCGCTACATGATGACGATTACAATATAATCTGAAAGAACACACTGATACCAGATACTAAACTTTATTCAAGAAACATAGGCCCACATCAGCCCACTCGACTGTGAAGAACAGGCACACTACATAGGAAAAAAAAACTAAGGGAAAATGGAGAAAGAAGATAGAAGACTACTTAGCTGCATTCCCGAGTTCGCTCGTTCCGGTCTCCGTCTTCCACGGCCGTTGATGCAGGAAAATCTTTCGGCCCTGTTGACGAAACCATAGTTTAGCGTCTGATCTTCGCAATTAAGCAATGTTTAGGTTCAAGCAAGGTGAAGTAAAAATGAACGCACTTAACAATACGTGAAGTAACGTACATTTGACAGACAACAGCAAACCGACCCTTGAATATTTGACCAATGGTATCTTTACACGTTACAAACATCAGTCATCAACAAAGCACAAAACAATTCCTATCGGGGCAATATTACTTTATGCATTATTCTGTATCATCTGCTGAGGTATACATTGTCAAAAATTCACATGTTTTGCCGGGCTTAGACCTAAAGTCTGTTGCAGAATAATAGAAGTCTTTACCTGTCCAAGTGGAGCAGTTAGCGAGTGCACCTGTTCGTTCAGGCCCTCAAACTGGATGCGCGTCATCGTCCATCCTTGCTGAACGCCACAGAAAAGTATAGACAGCCACTGCCGGCACTGCAACAGGACAGACAATGTATCAGCGTATGAGATTGCTGGAATGAGCAGCGTGGGAATGCCATCAAGAGGATAATACATTAAAAAATGGAAATGGAAACAAACACAAAGACAAAGGGGGACAAGACAGAAAATGTGGGAAAAGATGAGGATTACGGGGTACATCATAACAAACGGCGCAAATCATGGTTTGAAATCGGAAATGTAACAAATTAATGGACTCCGAAACCGTTAAGAGTCAAAACGGAATGCGAAAAAAACTGAACAGCAAGTTGTGGCATGGACTGGTTTTAATCCGAGGAGACCAACACGTCACACGAGACTGGAAACTGCCAACGGTTTCTTCTGATTTAGAAGGTTGTACAGGAGAGATCAACGATGCATTCTCATAGATTTCTTTGCTTCTCATGTACAGAGTGTGACCGCACTGCCAGTCACTTGGGACTGTACATAGAAATCGTCAGAGGCAGAATATCGCTTGGGGCCACATGCACTTAAAATGTCTTTTTCACAGTACTTGTTCACGACAGCGATTTTGCTCGAAGGTTAGATACACCTTTGTTCAATCTAGACATCTATGCAAAGGGAAACTGGAGCGAAGAGAGAAAATGGAGAGAGAAAGAGAGAAGACGAGAGGGTGGAGGGTGGGAGACTGAAAGACAGAGATGAACTTAAACGAATAGAGATTGTGAAAAGATATCCGTAAATCAGATATAACCAAATCACAATAAAAATGTTTAAAAGTTTAGTTTTTTTTTTTTTAACAATCTGCCTTCAACAAACGCAGTTTAACTTTTTTTGTAGTGCACTCTACGATTTGAATTTTAACGACATAAGTCTTTTGGCATCAAAATCAAGTATGATTGCCTCTGGTGTCTACGACATTCGACAAAACCCCTTCATCTGTTTAGTTTGTGCACATACCTCCACCACTTGTTTGAAAACCGTAAAACACACCAGAGAAATTAAAACACGAATACAGCTGCCCATGGAGTGGGACCGATTGTATTTCGGGAAAAAAAAGTATCAGACAATAAGGAAAACTGTAATTTCAGAACTACGGCAACGAAAGTAAACACTTTTGTGATTACCTTAACTGCAATTAAAGTATCTTTGCTACATAAAAGCGAATAAAAAAAATTCACATATGTACTTCGTTGAGTAATTAATCCCATATCGCCTTCCTGTTTGCCCCACGAACTCTGGGAGTCTAAAATCTTCGCGAGTCCTACAACCTTCATGATTCCAGAAACTCAGAAAATGGGCCGCAGCGGGCCCTGCATTGCTGTATATTGACGTCGTGACTACTACTGGGTATGCACTCTGTAAAGTTCTTTGCAATACGCATTGTTAAAGGTTCAGAGCAACACACATTGTTAAAGGTTCAGAGCAACACGCATTGTTAAAGGTTCAGAGCAAACGCATTGTTAAAGGTTCAGAGCAACACGCATTGTTAAAGGTTCAGAGCAAT
>CM065721.1:8749844-8752344 GCA_033310375.1 Conus canariensis | reverse complement strand
CATACACTTTTTTTCTAACCAAAGATGTCCGTTAAGCCCTTAAAAAAATTCCGTTTTACCAACGATGTCCGTTGAAAAAAATTCTTTTATCACAAGACTTCTGTTCTTCCAAACTACATTTGTTTTGTCGAAGGACGTTTGTTCCACCAAATGACGGAAATACGTTTCCCAGAAAACTTCCATTCTATCGGAAGACTTTTGTTTTATCGGAAAGAAGTCGTTTAACTGAAAGACTCCATTTTACCAGATGACATCCATTTTACTAAAAGACTTGCGTTTTAATAGAAGACATCTGTTTATCAAAATGCTTCCGTTCACCAAATCATGTCCGTGTTATCAATGTGTCCGTTTTAGTGGACAACTAACAATATCTGGAAGCCAGACAGTGTGTGTTTGTGTTTTGGGGGAGGGAAGAGGGGGTCGGGACGGGGAGGGTAAGCAGGGGAGGGAGAAAGAAGCGGGGGAAAGAGGGGGGGGGGAGAGCAGGGAAAGGGTCAGAGCACCCAAGCCAGTCATAATCATTTATTTGAGATTGGAGAAGCAGTTTTAAACCATGAGGGCGAAGATTTGCCGGCAACATCAGCAAAACGTTCCGAGATCCATCAGCTAAGAGAAAGAGAGACAGACAGACAGACAGACAGACAGAGAGGGGGGAGAGAGAGGTTTTCTCTCAGAATTGTGGTGGAGAGAGAGAGAGAGAGAGAAAGAGAGAGAGAGAGAGAGAGAGAGAGAGAGAGAGAGAGAGAGAGAGAGACGAAGGAAAGGATGAACAAGTCAACCTCCAAAGGACCCATACAATTTATTTCACAAATGAAAGATAAATAGGGGGTAGAATAAGAGTGGTGGAGATGAGGTGGAGGAGGAGGGGGGAGGATGGAGGGTCTGACTCTCACTCTTCATCCCACGAAAAACCTCTAATCACGGAGAGTGCCCAGATTCAAAATGGACGCCTCCGGCCAAGGAAGGAAAAAAAAAGCCAGTTCCTTGTTATCTCTTTGTGCTGGAAGCCGCAGGAAGTCTTCAAACCTGGTGCTGTCTCTCCCTCTCTCTCTCTCTCTCTCTCTCTCTCTCTCTCTCTCTCTCTCTCTCTCTCTCTCCCTCTCTCTCTCTCCCTCTCTCTCTCTCTCGCAGGGAAGGCAAAGTTACTCAGTATGTTTCCTCGTCAATACAAATCATCAAGAATGTTGAAATAGGAAATAATTCTCGGTGTGTAGAGGAAACAACGATCTTACACCATGCGAAATTATTCCATTATTTTAGTCACACTTTCTGTTTTCACCTATTCGAACAACAAAAAGAAATATCTGTCCTATGACACATTGAATGCTCGTGGCTTTTTTTTTTCCTTACGTCTTTCCTTCCTTACACGGACCCAACATCGCCCCTCCCCACCCCACCCCCCCATCACCACCACCAAAGCCATTTCCGTTTCCTCCTATACTATTCCCATCATGCACTATTTCCACCCATCGCTTCCTGCGTGCTGTGTTTTCCATTAAGAGATGCTAACGCCCCGCCACGACAGAAAACTAGAGTCTGTAAAGACGGCGATGACAGAGACCGGGATCAACACGATCGTGTCAAAAACAGACCTTTGTTGAAGTACCAGTCACTGTGTGGCAAGCACCAGGCCACTTCAACAAGGAAACAGAAAGAGGACCGCTGGCAGACGACAAAAAGATGGAGCAGCTCATTAAAAAAAAATCAGGTGGTGTTCCTTTATGAAGCAGCCGAAAATTCCGTGAGCAGGTCTGGCTGTTTGGCTCAGTGGTCCAGTTCTGTGCCCTCAAGCAGACCAGTTTAAACCCCGCTGGTAACCTGATGAAAACAGAAAAACAGTTTGTTGTCCATCTTATAAACCTGTGGTGACGTCAGTGGAGTGTTAGTTTGTCCCCCTCCCCACCCACTCCCCCACTCTTCTGGTACAGCGATCCAATGTCTGAAACGTCACTGTAGGCAGGTATGGACATGAAACCTGAAGAGAGGTCAATCTAAACATGCAAAATACGCCATTAGAAAGAGGGGGGGGGGGGGGGCACTGACTATGACGTTAATGCCAGGACAGTCAAGACACGAGCAGCCCTTGTCTTGCTTAAGATCATGTGGACCCCTGCAGCAATCAGCGTGACCATGAAATAGCGTATCTGTGATTCCAAAGTCACGTCAGTGCTGTCTGTGACTGTGAGAAGAGAGGAAGACCAAAGCAAGCCAGCAGGTGATACAGACGACACTCATTCCCACCTGTCTGGGGGACAGTTTCAACATTCTGTGGCCGGACAAAGCCAGCAGTGAGGAGCTGTGGCCAAAGGCAGGACTGGAGCTATTTCACCAGGCTGGACTGCACAGACCTCCAGGAATCCAGCATCCAGTACCACCCACCAGACTCCGATCTGGAACCTTCAGGGGAGAAGAAAGGAGAGACAACCCACTCAGGGTAGTACTGAGAAGATAGTGAGACAGAGCTGAAGAGCAGGGAATACCAACAGGACGCAGGCAGGAA
>CM065721.1:8707344-8739844 GCA_033310375.1 Conus canariensis | reverse complement strand
ATCCGCCGGATCTGTTCTAGTGACACCACTTTCAGCCAACGATGTCAGGAGCTGTGCCAGAGAACTGTCCAGGAGAGGCTACCCTAGACCCCTGCTCAACGCAGTCACTATGAAGGTGGCTTCCATACCCCGGCAAGAAACTCTCTGCTACAAGAGCAAGATAACACCACACAGAATCCCCTATGTGGTGACACACAACCCTAGCAACCCACCCCTGGGAAGATGGCTGAAGAAAAACATGAGGACCCTACACTCTAGCCGCCACATGCAGGAAGCGGTACCTCTTCCGCCTATTGTGGGAGAAAGAAACAGCAAAAATCTACGGGGAATCCTCATGCCGTCCAAACTTCCTCCACTCCACCTGCCAGCAAATTCAGCTCCACGTGGCTGTTACAAATGTTCTGCCAGTAAGTGCATCATATGTAAACACCACTTACAAACTACATCAACATTTACAAGCATACGCACTCATCAACAGTTCACCATTAGGGATCACATGACATGCCAATCCACTAACATCATATGCCTCATAGATTGTCTTAGGTGCAGAAACACACAATACGTAGGGGAAACAGGCAAAACGTTACAAAACAGATTCTATCATCACCGTTCAGACATCAAAACAAACAAAAACACTCTCGTAGCTAGACACTTCAACAGCAAAAATCACACACTGACCGACCTCATCTGCACAGCCATAGAACAAATTAGACAACCAAATGCACCAACACGTAAATATAGAGAAAAATACTGGCGACACAAACTGAAGACAAACTACCCGGACGGCCTGAACGTTTGGGATTAGACTGGACTATGCAACTTCCTGTTCTGGACAAACATGTCATGTGCTGTTAAGACTATTGTGGTGGATACTGAAGGTGTTGATGTTGATTGGTTGCTGTGCTCTTCGCTGTCCATCACCTTACTATGCTCATTACTGTCCACCACCTTACTGTGCTCATTACTGTCCACCAGCTTACTGTGCTCATTACTGTCCACCAGCTTACTGTGCTCATTATGTCCACCACCTTACTGTGCTCATTACTGTCCACCACCTTATCGTGCTCATTACTGTCCACCACCTTATCGTGCTCATTACTGTCCACCACCTTACTGTGCTCATTACTGTCCACCACCTT
Organism: Conus canariensis; assembly: GCA_033310375.1. NCBI lineage: Eukaryota > Metazoa > Mollusca > Gastropoda > Neogastropoda > Conidae > Conus > Conus canariensis. The sequence continues at coordinate 8,738,705 of CM065721.1, read as the reverse complement.
ACTGTGCTCATTACTGTCCACCACCTTACTGTGCTCATTACTGTCCACCACCTTACTGTGCTCATTACTGTCCACCACCTTATCGTGCTCATTACTGTCCACCACCTTACTGTGCTCATTACTGTCCACCACCTTACTGTGCTCATTACTGTCCACCACCTTACTGTGCTCATTACTGTCCACCACCTTACTGTGCTCATTACTGTCCACCAGCTTCCCATGCCCCCAGAAGTGGGAGCCTATACTCGGCCCATCCCCACCCCTTGGCCCCTCCCCCTCACTCGCCCCTGTTCTCCCTCTCCCCCCCCCCACCCACCACCTTGCCCAAAAGCCCCCCCCCAAACACCCCCCCCCCCTGTTGTCTTTCTTCTCTCTCAACCCCCGCCCCCACATCCCCCTTCCATTTTCTTCTCTGCCCCACCCCAGTCTATAAACAATCCACGTCCACATCCTTTCCTAGCACATGCTTTTTCTTCCCCCGCTCTTATTCCACCTAACCTCCTCCCCCCCCTCCCTCTCTACTACTTACTATCTCCATTACTTTTTGCTCATTACCTTTACCTTCCTAACCCCTAAACCCCTAGAATCCCTCTCCCCCTCCCCCCCAACCTCTTCTCCCCTCCTCAAGTTGATTTCTTGCCCTCACCCTTTTTCTTTTTTTCCCCCCCCCCCCCCCCCCCCTTTATTAAGTATAATATTTCTCACCATTTTAACTTCCTCGGTGCACCCCTATGTTCTTCTCTTTGCCCTCTCTCTCTCTCTCTCTCTCTCTCTCTCTCTCTCTCTCTCTCCCTTACCCCCTCCACCACCACTTTCCCTCCCACCGCCCCCTTTCCCCTTCCCTCCCAGCCACCGGTCCAACTATTCCTGTCCCCTAGTACCCTCCTTCATTCCGCCATCCCTTACCCCGTTCCCATAGCTCTTTTTTCTCTCTCTTTCTCTCTCTCCCCCTCTCTTTCTCTCTCTCTCTCTCTCCCTTCTTTCTCCCTCTCTCCCTTTCTTTCTCACTATCTCTCTCTTCTCCACTTCTCTCTCTCCATCTCTCTCTTTCTTTCTATCTCACCCTCTTTCTCTCTCCCTCTCTCCCTTTCTCTCTCTCTTTCTCTCTCTCTTTCACCCCCATGCGCATTATGCTTACATATGTATATGGGTGTGCTTATCTGGATGCGCACAGGCGCATACATGTCTGTGCGAGTGTATTTGTGTGTGCATGTGGTGTGTGTGTGTGTGTGTGTGGGTGGGTGGGTGTGTGGGTGGGTGTGTGTGTGTGGGTGTGTGTGTGCGGGTGTGTGTGGCGATGAATGTGTTTGATGGTGGGCATGTGTGAAAGATCGCCAAGGTTGATGCAGTGTATATGTGCGGGGGGGGGGGGGGGGTGTTTATGTGGCGATGAATGTGTTTGATGTTGGGTATATGGGAAAAATCGCCAGGGTTGATGCAGGGTGTGTGTGTGTGTGTGTGTGTGTGTGTGTGTGTGTGTGTGTGTGTGTGTGTGTGTGCATGCGTGCGTGTGTGTATGTGTGCGTGTGTGTGTGTGTGTGTGGGTGGGTGTGGGTGTGGGTGTGGGTGAGTTAGTGTGTGTGTGGGAGGGAGTGTGTGTGTGTGTGTGTGTGTGTGTGTGTGTGTGTGTGTGTGTGTGTGTGTGTGTGTGTGTGTGTGTGTGTGAGCACACCGACATGTTTTCCACTGCCTCTCCAACGATACGCTCGTGCAAGTGATTTTAATTCTCTTTGAACTCAATTCAGCTTCTGCTTTATGTGACAGGAACTTGTGTGTGCGTGTTCAGTTGGCCAACCTTTTAGCCTGAAGAAGGTTTGTAATAAACCGAAAATTTGCTTTTTACAACGGCGTTACCGCGTTTTACTTGTTTGAGTCTTATATATCATATTGTTACTATTATTATCATTATTATTACTATTATTGTTATCGTTATTATCGTTGTTGTTGTTTTTGTTGTTGATGATGATATTGGTGGTGGTGGTGGTGGTGGCGGTGGTGGTTTTATAATAAAAACTTAACTCGCCTAATCAAATAAATGCCGTGAGCGTTTACAGTCAACACATACATACACATCAAACTGCTCAACAAATGAACGAAACAGACAACAATACACAAAACCGTAGGTCACAACCAAACGTTCACACCACATCCAGCCACTCCACCATCCAGCCCACCCTTCTCACTCCCCCATCCTCCAAGCAGCCCCCCACCAGTCAAATCAAACGATGACGAATGGGTCCACCTGCAATTAAACACCTGCGGCCAAGTACACATCCTACTGCCAAACAACACCCAAGATCAAATGTTGCGTCCAGATCGCAGGGATAAGTGACAGTCCGTCCGCCCTTTTTTTTCATTGTTTTGAAGGTGATTTGTCCTGTCTGAAGAAGACCCAGCAGGTCGAAACGCGTTGTGTTTGCATTTATTTTGGCGGCCAAGTCATTCCGCTTTTGCCCAGTACCAATAGGTTTATTGTACCTTACTTAATCAGAAGGGAAAAGAACAGTGTTCAGGTTTGGTTTAATGTATTTGTCTCCCATCAAAAATCAATAGCTAAGTGCTGTCTCGTAGATCTGTCATGCATCACAAATCGATAGTCATATTCCCAGACATCTGTCATGTGCCAAAAACATCGACAGTTATGCTCAGACCCGTACTTCTATCATGCATGGAAAATCGATAGCCGCGTTGTGGAATAATCATAGATTCAGCCCTGCGTGACAGTCAATAATTATTTTCTGATACATGGCTCTCTCTCTCTCTCATGCTTCATAAATCAAAAGCTGGTTTGACACATATCTCTATCATCCGTAAAAAAAAATCGATCGTCATGTTCTGACACATATGTCATGTGTTATGAAGCGATAGTCATGTCCTGATACATTTAACTGTCATGCATCAAAGCTCGATCGTTAATTTTTGTCACAGCTTTCTGTCATGCATCAAAAACAGACAGTCATGTTTTAACACATATTCGTGGCATGCATTATAAACCATTAGTAATGTTCTGACACGTGTTTCTGTCATGCGTCATAAATCGATGGTAATATATACGAGCAAGAAGAGATGTATGGTATTTCTGTAGCAGATGACTTGTGGACTAATGGACGGAGTGACAATCTCGGGGAAGTTGGAAGTGATTGCAGCTTCACGGTTCGACTCCAGCGTGGACCAGTTTCTTTTTTTTCTGCCTTCCAGATCTCCCTGAGCTAAAGTTGTGAGTTTTACCCGAGTGAGACCAGACCACTACTGTAACAAGTGGATAGAACTGAGTGCAGCGGACTAATTTTGAAGGCCTCAAGACATTAGCAATCAAGGAACAGGACACGAGAGAGAGAGAGAGAGAGAGAGAGAGAGAGAGAGAGAGAGAGAGAGAGAGAGAGAGAGAGAGAGAGAAATAGAACAGAACAGAACAGAACAGAATTTTATTCAGTAAGGCCAAAGCCCCATTTGAAGGGGTATGAACATTGGTAGTAGTCGTTAATTAACGAGAGAGAGAGAGAGAGAGAGAGAGAGAGAGAGAGAGAGAGAGAGAGAGAGAGAGAGAGAGAGAGAGAGAGAGAGTGAGCAGGACAGGTTAGGGTCGAAAGAAACGTGGTCTAGGCGAGAGAAGCGGAGGCCAGGTCTTTAACGCAGGGCTTAGGCTCCATCGTTATTTTTGTTGAAAAACGGTACGCCGCACTATGTGCTGAAGTCACGTAGAAAAACAACATCAGGTGAGGAACAGCTTTTCCTCCAGAAACATGTGTAGGGAATCAACAACATGTCAACCACGCACGCACACAAACAACAGAAATAAAACTTGTAACAAATAACCAGCCTTAGAACCCAACATGAAATGGAGAGGCTGAGGGGTAAGGAATTGAAGGGTGCCATGGTGATCTGCCTTCTCTGTGGGAAAACAACATCATTCTCCATGCAGTAGCAATCGTTGTCATGATTAAAAAAAAAAAAATTTTAAGAAAAAGAAGGGAGAGGAAGGAAGGAAGAAGGAAGCAGGTGGGAGGGGGTGAAAAGGGGGATAATCAGTGAAAGGAGAAGGAGAAGGATGGCGCGTAAGACGAGGAAGAGGAGGTAAAGAAGGGGAGGAGAAGGAAGAGGAGGATGACGAGGAGGACACGGACAGGGAAAAGAAGGATGATGACAAGTAGAAGGAACAGGAGGAGGAGGAGAAGAACGAAAGAAGGATAAGGAAGTAAATAGTTAAGACGTGTGACGAGTAAATAGAAAGGAAAGAAGATGAGGGGGACGAACAGTAGAAGGAAAAGGAAGAGAAAGACACCAAAAAACTGAAGAAAAAAGGAAGAGAAAGATGATGAGGATTAGAAGGAAACGGAAGTTAAATGACGAGATAATTATAGAAGGAAAAGAAAATAGAAAAGCTATGTGAAATCAAAGGAAAAAGAAGAAGAGAAGAATGACATGAAAGAGAACGATAAAGAAGAGAAGGATGATCAAGAACAGACAGAGAAGCGAAGGATGCAGGAATAAGAGGAACTACAGAAAGAAAAGAAAGATCAGGCTGATGAGGAACAAAGGGAAATGGAAGAGAATGATAACGAGGAAGGAAAACAACGAGAGGGAGGATGACGAGGAACAGGAGAAGAGGAAAAGGGGGAGGGGAGTACGAATGTAAAACAAAGAAAGGAGAAGAAGGGAGTGCAGAAGGAAAAGAAGGAGATGGAGGACAAGATGTACAAAGAAAAGGAGGAGATGGAGGACAAGATGTACAAAGAAAAGGAGGAGATGGAGGACAAGATGTACAAAGAAAAGGAGGAGATGGAGGACAAGATGTACAAAGAAAAGGAGGAGACGGAGGACAAGATGTACAAAGAAAAGGAGATGGAGGACAAGATGTACAAAGAAAAGGAGGAGATGGAGGACAAGATGTACAAAGAAAAGGAGGAGATGGAGGACAAGATGTACAAAGAAAAGGAGGAGATGGAGGACAAGATGTACAAAGAAAAGGAGGAGATGGAGGACAAGATGTACAAAGAAAAGGAGGAGATGGAGACAAGATGTACAAAGAAAAGGAGGAGATGGAGGACAAAATGTACAAAGAAAAGGAGGAGATGGAGGACAAGATGTACAAAGAAAAGGAGGAGATGAAGGACAAGATGTACAAAGAAAAGGAGGAGATGGAGGACAAGATGTACAAAGAAAAGGAGGAGATGGAGGACAAGATGTACAAAGAAAAGGAGGAGATGGAGGACAAGATGTACAAAGAAAAGGAGGAGATGGAGGACAAGATGTACAAAGAAAAGGAGGAGATGGAGGACAAGATGTACAAAGAAAAGGAGGAGATGGAGGACAAGATGTACAAAGAAAAGGAGGAGATGGAGGACAAGATGTACAAAGAAAAGGAGGAGATGGAGGACAAGATGTACAAAGAAAAGGAGATGGAGGACAAGATGTACAAAGAAAAGGAGGAGATGGAGGACAAGATGTACAAAGAAAAGGAGGAGATGGAGGACAAGATGTACAAAGAAAAGGAGGAGATGGAGGACAAGATGTACAAAGAAAAGGAGGAGATGGAGGACAAGATGTACAAAGAAAAGGAGATGGAGGACAAGATGTACAAAGAAAAGGAGGAGATGGAGGACAAGATGTACAAAGAAAAGGAGGAGATGGAGGACAAGATGTACAAAGAAAAGGAGGAGATGAAGGACAAGATGTACAAAGAAAAGGAGGAGATGGAGGACAAGATGTTCAAAGAAAAGGAGGAGATGAAGGACAAGATGTACAAAGAAAAGGAGGAGATGGAGGACAAGATGTACAAAGAAAAGGAGGAGATGGAGGACAAGATGTACAAAGAAAAGGAGGAGATGGAGGACAAAATGTACAAAGAAAAGGAGGAGATGGAGGACAAGATGTACAAAGAAAAGGAGGAGAGATGGAGGACAAGATGTACAAAGAAAAGGAGGAGATGGAGGACAAGATGTACAAAGAAAAGGAGGAGATGGAGGACAAGATGTACAAAGAAAAGGAGATGGAGGACAAGATGTACAAAGAAAAGGAGGAGATGGAGGACAAGACGTACAAAGAAAAGGAGATGGAGGACAAGATGTACAAAGAAAAGGAGGAGATGGAGGACAAGATGTACAAAGAAAAGGAGATGGAGGACAAGATGTACAAAGAAAAGGAGGAGATGGAGGACAAGATGTACAAAGAAAAGGAGGAGATGGAGGACAAGATGTACAAAGAAAAGGAGATGGAGGACAAGATGTACAAAGAAAAGGAGGAGATGGAGGACAAGATGTACAAAGAAAAGGAGGAGATGGAGGACAAGATGTACAAAGAAAAGGAGGAGATGGAGGACAAGATGTACAAAGAAAAGGAGGAGATGGAGGACAAGATGTACAAAGAAAAGGAGGAGATGGAGGACAAGATGTACAAAGAAAAGGAGGAGATGGAGGACAAGATGTTCAAAGAAAAGGAGGAGATGGAGGACAAGATGTTCAAAGAAAAGGAGGAGATGGAGGACAAGATGTGCAAAGAAAAGGAGGAGATGGAGGACAAGATGTACAAAGAAAAGGAGGAGATGGAGGACAAGATGTACAAAGAAAAGGAGATGGAGGACAAGATGTACAAAGAAAAGGAGGAGATGAAGGACAAGATGTACAAAGAAAAGGAGGAGATGGAGGACAAGATGTACAAAGAAAAGGAGGAGACGGAGGACAAGATGTACAAAGAAAAGGAGGAGATGGAGGACAAGATGTACAAAGAAAAGGAGGAGATGGAGACAAGATGTACAAAGAAAAGGAGGAGATGGAGGACAAAATGTACAAAGAAAAGGAGGAGATGGAGGACAAGATGTACAAAGAAAAGGAGGAGATGGAGGACAAGACGTACAAAGAAAAGGAGATGGAGGACAAGATGTACAAAGAAAAGGAGGAGATGGAGGACAAGATGTACAAAGAAAAGGAGATGGAGGACAAGATGTACAAAGAAAAGGAGGAGATGGAGGACAAGATGTACAAAGAAAAGGAGGAGATGGAGGACAAGATGTACAAAGAAAAGGAGATGGAGGACAAGATGTACAAAGAAAAGGAGGAGATGGAGGACAAGATGTACAAAGAAAAGGAGGAGATGGAGGACAAGATGTACAAAGAAAAGGAGGAGATGGAGGACAAGATGTACAAAGAAAAGGAGGAGATGGAGGACAAGATGTACAAAGAAAAGGAGGAGATGGAGGACAAGATGTACAAAGAAAAGGAGGAGATGGAGGACAAGATGTTCAAAGAAAAGGAGGAGATGGAGGACAAGATGTGCAAAGAAAAGGAGGAGATGGAGGACAAGATGTGCTAAGAAAAGGAGGAGATGGAGGACAAGATGTACAAAGAAAAGGAGGAGATGGAGGACAAGATGTACAAAGAAAAGGAGATGGAGGACAAGATGTACAAAGAAAAGGAGGAGATGGAGGACAAGATGTACAAAGAAAAGGAGGAGATGGAGGACAAGATGTACAAAGAAAAGGAGGAGACGGAGGACAAGATGTACAAAGAAAAGGAGGAGATGGAGGACAAGATGTACAAAGAAAAGGAGGAGATGGAGGACAAGATGTACAAAGAAAAGGAGGAGATGGAGGACAAGATGTACAAAGAAAAGGAGGAGACGGAGGACAAGATGTACAAAGAAAAGGAGGAGATGGAGGACAAGATGTACAAAGAAAAGGAGGAGATGGAGACAAGATGTACAAAGAAAAGGAGGAGATGGAGGACAAGATGTACAAAGAAAAGGAGGAAATGGAGGACAAGATGTACAAAGAAAAGGAGATGGAGGACAAGATGTACAAAGAAAAGGAGGAGATGGAGGACAAGATGTACAATGAAAAGGAGGAGATGGAGACAAGATGTACAAAGAAAAGGAGGAGACGGAGGACAAGATGTACAAAGAAAAGGAGGAGATGGAGGACAAGATGTACAATGAAAAGGAGGAGATGGAGACAAGATGTACAAAGAAAGGAGGAGACGGAGGACAAGATGCACAAAGAAAAGGAGGAGATGGAGGACAAGATGTACAAAGAAAAGGAGACGGAGGACAAGATGTACAAAGAAAAGGAAGAGGAGGCCGAAGAGCAGAAGGAAAAGGAAGAGCAGTATGAAGTGTGCAAGGAAAAAGGGAAAAGGAAAAAAATTATTAGGAGTAGACGTAAACGAACAAGAGAGTATGAAGATTAGAAGGATAAAAGAAAAAGATGTAAAGGAGTATCAAGGAAAAAGGAAGAGGAGTATGTGAAGTAGAAGAGAAAATATTAAAAAAAAGAGTGCGATGAATAGAAGGAATAGAAAGAAGAGTATATCAAGTAGAAGGAAAGTAAAGAGGAGGGGAGGGGTTGGAGAATAGAAGGGAAAAGGAAGAGGAGTTGGAGAAGTAGGATAGGGAGGAAGAAGGAAGGGATTAGAAAGAAATGGATGTATGAATATGAGGAGTTTAAGGAAGCAGTGGAGGACGGAAATGGGGAGTAGAAAGACAAGGAGGAAGATGAAGAAGAGGGGAAGAAGGAACAGAGAGACGAGGGAAAGAAAGAAGAGCGAAAAGAGGAGAAAGAAGGAGAGAAAGAGGAATTGGCCAAATATGAACAAGAGTTGTAGAAGAAAAAGAGAAAAAAAAAAATAAGAAGGGAAGTTTGAGGAAGAGAAGAACAAGGACCACAAGGAAAAGGAACTGGAGCAAGAGATGGAGTTTAAAGAATAGGGGGAGGAGAAAAAAATAAATGGGGGCAACAAAGGGGAAACAGACAATGAGCAACAAAGGAGAAGGAAAGAAAGCGACGAAAATGACGACGACAACAACACTGACAACAGCAACAAACAACAACAACAACAACAAATGCAGCAGACGAAAAGGACGGAAGAATAGCACGGAGTTGACAGTGATTTGTGGGGCTGTTAAACCTGTTTTCACCAAATTCTGTCAGGAGAGGAAGCTTGAATGTGGTCAAGCCATAGCAAGCTCCTTCTATTCTGTCCACTTCCAATACACAATCCGCACATGACCTTGGAGTGAAAAGGTCTCAAGATACTTGTGTCGAAGACTTCGCAAAACTTTAGCTCATTTCCATGGCTTCTTGCCAGAAAGTCTTCATTCTTCTGGATGCACGTTCTGCTGTGTCTGTATGCTCACAGGCCTTTTACATGCTTTTTTTTCTCACTTGTTTATGCTTTTTGTTGTTTTTTTTTCCCTTAGGTGAAGGGAGGTAAACTAGGGGCTGCGAATCAAGCGGAAAGGCTGGTGCCTTCAGCATGGCCCCGAGTTATTTCCCTCAAGGATGTCAAGAGTTCAGCTATTGAGACTTTTTTTTAAAATAGATAACGACATTTTGATGTCATTGTGATTGTTCTTTTCATGACTTACTTGTCTCTATGATGAAAGCCCTGAAAAGCTATTGTGAGATTTGCTAGGCTAGAGCAACACTGAAACTATGTTATAAATGATCCAGTCTTAATTTGATTACGATTTTTCGAAAGGGAAATAATTTGGAGACAGAACTGGAAAGCTGGCCTCCCAAGACACAGCGAGCCTGTGAACAGATATTTTAGAACTACTGATTTTCTATAATGCAGGAACTGATCATTTGACACGTGTGTTTTTACCTAGAAATGCAGTTTGTTGCCATGAGGTTGACCCAGCCTACGCTCACACTGGTATATATATATACAGAGATACAAGCAAGCGAACCACTTCGTTCTTGTAACGGACAAGTGTTGTAAAGTTGCGGCCCTTTGCTCACAGGACATCGTGAATTACGTAGGGCATACTCGATTTGTTTTCCAGAAAGCTAGAACTGCAGTGATCTCTGGAGTACTAAAACTGAAAGTACCACAAAAAACCCTGACGATTTGTTCTTCTTTCGTGCACCGTTGTTTGTGATGTCAAGTTTAGATCTCACTGTGGTTGGAATCTCACTCTCAGCTGCCTCCACAGTAAACGCCGCCATTTTGTCAGAAAATAGCCTAACGTGTTATACAACTCGGTCTTAAAGTAGACACAGGGAAACACTACTGGGGAGTTACGTGATAATGAGAGAGAGCGCGCATGTGGACAGTGGTGATGGTCCCGTCATGCTTATGCCTCTCTGCATGCACAAAGGCCGCAACAAACATCTCCTAAATTCTGCCCCTCTCTCTCCACTCCCTCCCACCCCACCCCATCCTCACAACCACCACTACCCTCCACACACATTTCTTCCATCGCCCCACTCGCCTCTATCCTGTCCACTATAGAGAGGCTACGGGAGGAGGAGAAACATCCCGGATAGAGAGACGCATAGGACAGAGTGAGAGACACACGGAGGCAGTCACAAACCCCACACAGACACATGCACGCATGCACGGACACACACACAGACACACACGCGCGCGCGCGCGCACATGCGCACTCAGAGGCATACAAGCACGTGCACATACACACACGCGCGCGCGCGCGTGCGCGCGTGCTCTATCTCTCTCTCTCTCTCTCTCTCTCTCTCTCTCTCCTCTCTCTTATGCACGTACGCACACGCAAATGTGCTCACACACACACACGCACGCTCTCTCTCTCTCCCTCTCTCTCTCTCTCTCTTTCTCTCTCTCTTCTCTCTCTCTCTCTCTCTCTCTCTCTCTCTCTCTCTCTCTCTTACGCACGCACGCACACGCACGTGTGCGCTCACACACACACACACACACACACACACACACACACACACACACACACACACACACACACACACACACACGCACGCACACTCACTCACTCACTCACTCACTTACTCACTCACTCATTCACTCACTCACTCACTAACACACATACACATACACAACAGGCGTGCGCGCGATCGCACACACACTCATACTCTCAGATACACAGAGAGATAGAGAAAGACGGGGAGAGAGAGGAGGAGAGAAGAGAGGGGTGGTGGGAGAGATAGAGATTAGATGGGTAATGAAGAAGAGAAAGCGGGGGGGGGGGGGGGGGGGGAGAGGAGGGGGAGGGGGGAGAAGAGGCACGAGAAGGGACGGGGTAGGGGCGTTCTGGATCAGACATTGACAGATGGATGGGAAACGTGTATTGAAAATCTCTCTCTCCCTCTCTCTCTCCAGGCTCTTCTCTCCATCTCCTCTCTCTCTCTCTCTCTCTCTCTCTCTCTCTCTCTCTCTCTCTCTCTCTCTCTGGTGAATATAGCAATTATTCAGATCCATCAAATTATAGCCCAAGTTCCATTTTAAGTACCTTATCAAAGCCTATTGAAAAGCACTGGCAAGATCTCTGTATTCTTACCTCGTTAAAAATAATCAACTCCATAAAGATCACTTCAGCTTCTGTGAAAATCATTCATGTCATAGTGCCCTGACACACTTTACAGCCAGCCTTCTGTACAATGTAAAAGAGATGTTCCGATTTACACAGCTACAAAAGAACACTCGAAGGATGGCGACGATAACAATTTATTTTAGCGAGAGACCGAATTTTTCACAGGTTATGGCGCAAACCGGATGTACGGATATGGCCTTACTGCGCGTGCGCGTCTCGCAGATCACGTAGTTCTCGGTGGAACTACGAGAAATGAGAACATGAATCTTTACATAGACTTTGAAAAGTCTCTTATATAATCATTCTCTGCCATTGCGTGAACAAGAAAATTACATACTAATTCCAGAATTTATTTCTGATGTCATTTTTCATGTAATAGAAAACAAGCAGTAATGATTAATTTTAATGTAAGTCGGACACAGAGCACTTCAAAGATCTGTGTTAAGGCCTCTTTTGTTCTCCATCGATGTCAATGATTCTTCTTTTTTTTTTTAAGATAACTGCGAAATTTTTACAGATGTAACAACTTTTCATTCAAGTGATAGTCTGAAACACCACCGAACAGATCTTTCACTGCGTATTCAAAGGAAAAATCATCTCCAACAGAGAGACCACGACTTCATATGATTTCAAGAAGGCATTCGACAGACTTTGGCTGGAGGCGCTATGGGCCACCATCAAGAAATTTAACTTCGGGGAACCGCTAGTCAACACCATTCAGCAACTGCACTCCAAAGCGACTAGTGTAGCACACATGAAAGGTGCCATTGAAGAGTTGTTCCATACTTCACTCGGAGTTCCTCAGGGCTGCCTTCTGTCTCCCATCTTTTTCTTAGACGTATTATGACGGATAGGCTTAAAGATCATGTAAGCACAATCAGGAATAACCATCATGCTTTGCAGATGACATAAATGACTTAGCAAGCTTGCTCTAGGACTGGATGAAACATCGCCTAGATGGCATGGAGACTAACGCCGAGAAGCCCAAGTTGACGGCCAGCCACAACACCACTACCAACACTGATGAACTGTCCATCAAGGACCGAAGCTAAAAACTGTTTAACGGTTCACTTATCTGGAATCTATTTTATCAACGACGGACCCAAACCAGAAACCATCTCATGGGCAGCAAAGACAATGTCAGCACTGTCTCAAATGGAATTGTGTAGGAGATGATAACATCTCCATGAAACACAAAATCAGGGTCCTGTGTACACTGGTATGTTCCATCTTTCTTTGTGTATGCCAAATATGCACCCTCACAGCGGGTCTGGAAAGAAGACTCCAAACGATGGAAATGAGGTGCTACCACAAAATAATAAACATCAGATGTACTGATAATATCACCAATCAATGAAATGATAAACGTCAGATATACTGATCTTATCACCAGTCAACAAGTGTGACAAACCATGCAGCAACATATGAAGGTCCACAGACATTAGTTAAGAACAGAAAACGACAATGGTGTGGCCATGTGAAAAGATTAATGGCTTGCTTAAACAATCCTGTAGAGAACTGTTGAAGCAGGGATATGAAGGGGAAGACAGATGAAACCAATGGACTTACAACATTGCACGATGCATACCAAAAACATTTTCAAAAACCCAAGCCTTGTCACGCAACCAACAGAACTTGGGGAACCTGGCGAATTGTTCTTCAGTGTGTTATCCCAGTGACTCAACATGGAGTTAAAAGAGAACAAGAGAAGAAAAGAGAAACAAACGACTCAATTTTAAGATGATGTTCAAAGGCTTATCGACTGGATCCAACCAAACCACATGTCTTGCAATGCAAACAAAACTAAGTGCATGTGTGCATCTATACAGCAAAATAAAAGACAAAGATTAAAGTCACGTTTTCCTTGTTTCTATACAACACCAAAACTAGAGAAGCAGAATCACATCAAATAGTAGGTATCTTTATGGACAAAAACTGATCTTGGATCGATCACATGTCGTCCATAGGGAAATATATTTCAAGAAAATATCGGTCAGTCAAGATTAAACCCGTTCAATGTATTTTTTTTCACTCACAGTCTTCTTTTCTGTGCTCATATTCTATAATTGAGTGATGATGCATCAATCTCATCGGACAACCGCAGCGAGAATAATTCAAAGAAGATTTGCTGTTTGCATAAAAGAACAATAAAACAAGCCGTTGCAATCAAGTTCCCCTGATCGCTGAGAATTATAATAGACGATTTCAGATTCTTGACTTTCCGAAACAGACTCTTCCTTACCAAGAACTATTTTGATGTAAATGATTATATGTGCGAGCTCATGCACGAATGTCTGTCAGGATGTAAGAGGACGGTAGATAGTATGTTCCCTTTGCCAGTGTGTGTATGCTGCATGTAACTTTCTTCTCTTTTCATAACAATTCATAAATGTTCCATCTTTTCATTCGTCTTCTTTCTTTATCCATAGCAGACTAATAAAAAAAATTTTAAAAAAGCTTTGCTTATTCAGTATACTTGACTCTGTCCTCTCTCTTCACGCATCAAGCGTGTGTGTGTGTGTGTGAAGGTGTTGGTAAGTGCCTACATGTGTATGTGCAGCAACTGAAAACACAGAGCCCAGTTCCCTGCCATCAAAGGGACGAAACTAAAGTCGTTCAAGAGATCGCCCACCATCTCCATCCTTTCTAGGCCGGCTCTTCAGGATTGGACTGGCTCCTTCACAACACCGTGGAGTGAGCGTTGAGTGACTGTTGCCCGGGGGACGCGGGGAATGTCGTCTGGGCCCTGGTCTGGACAGGCAAGAGAAGAGATTGGAGGAGAGCAGCAAGAGAGAGAAGAGCAACAGGGGAGACAAACTTTCTTCCAAAGAGAGCGCAATCATTCTGACGGCTCTTCCTACCAATCGGGCTCTGTTACTATTTTGGTACATGGAAGGGGAAAATGAGGGCTGATAAGAATAAGAAGAGATTTTTTCTTCCTGAATTGCAGCTCTTTAAGAAAACATTTTTTCTTGTTTGAAAAGGATTTTAACAGACGTTGAAGAGGATTCTAACGAAAAAAGTTGAATTAGTAATTAGCTATCATCAATACCGTGTTTGTGTTTCATCTCTCTCTCTCTCTCTCTCTCTCTCTCTCTCTCTCTCTCTCTCTCTCTCTCTCTCCTCTAATTATAAATATGAATGTATACATCGGGCTACCCTTTCGCCGAATTCCGGAAATTTCCTTGTTATTGGCATTCACCTGTTAAAGGACTAGGTAGAAGAGGCATTATGGAGATATGGAAGAGCGAATCGATCAAAGTTTCGGGGGTGAAGAAGCATCGAAATCAACATTTTGAAACACAGACATGTCACTGCAAACCATCACAAACAAACTCATGAAATGAGACATATGAAGAAAATTAAACAAATAATATCCTAAACAAGAGAGGTACCAGCTTATAATAAATTTGATCAAACGTACCTTTTCAGGCCTTCAATAATTGTCTTTTAGATGGATGAGCGGCAATTTCAAAAGAAATGACACACAAATTATGGAAGACTGTTCACATGAATGTATAGAAATTTCACAAGCCTCCCTACAAGATCTTTCCCGCATGTCAGCCATTACAATCAGACAAACATAAACTGCTCAATTATTTATCTTTCTTCTTGTAACAAATATGATGATGAGTGCTTTTGCCAAAAAGCTCAGAACAGCCGAGATCAGAGAGAAGGCACACCTAACTGCCAACATGGCGGCGTTTACAGGAGTGAGTAAACTTCGCAAACACATGTGGTACAGGATCACTTGAGACTATGGTGAATATGTGTTACACGAACCAATTCATCGTTAAGTTAGTAGGCGGTGTCTTGTCATGCTTAATTTAGGGCGTCAGGCACCGCTGAACGCTTGAAGTGATTCAGTTGCAGTACTCGATAAAAGAAGGGACATTAATTAAAGTAACAGCATTCCATTCTGTCTCTCTCTCTCTCTCTCTCTCTCTCTCTCTCTCTCTCTCTCTCTCTCTCTCTCTCTCGGCTGTTTGTAACACTGATTCAAATTAGGAGGATGACGAACTTTCGGGAAAGTGATTTCTTTTTCAGACAGTTGCCGTGTACTTTCAAGCAACAGTGATAGAAAATCACTGCTCCACTGAACAACTCTCCACCTCACCCCCTTCCTGTCCGCCCCTCATCCAGCCCACTTATGCCCCAACCTCCTCCTGTTCTCTCCCCCCCCCCCCCCCCTTCACTTCCCAAGATCTTCCATCTTCCATCTTGCAGAGCCTTAGGCCTGCACCTTCGCCCTAACCTCTCTATCCTGACTTCTTACGTCACCCCCTCCTTCACCCCCTCTTCAACCTCCCTCTTCCAGCATTCTCTGTCCATCTGTCAATCTGTTTCTCTTTTCTTCTCTCATTCCTTCCGTTCCCAGATTTTATCCTCCCCGTCTTCTTCTTTTCTGTCCTACCCTTTCCTCCCCACACCACCCCCACCTCCTTTCCCAAATCTTCAACCCTTCGATTCAATTTCCAGTCTACCTACCTTCCCCCCCCCCCCCCCCCCCACACACACTCCCGTAGTCTCCTCTGCTATTTATCTGAAACGCTGAAGAAGGCGAGGAATCCATGCTAATGTCGTCTGCTTCTTATATTCTCAGTTTGTTGATGTCATGAGAGAATGATGTGGGTGTGCAGGTCACTGGGTCTTCATCTTTCAGTTAAAGGGTCCGAAAGTTGTTGTTGTCTTGAACTGCACTTTCTGTGCTTAAAATGTCCGTTCCTAAACATGCGCGCACTCACCACGTTCAGAAATAAAGACAAGAGCATACTAGAAATAGAAACAAAATAATGAGGAAGAAGAAGAACAACAACAACAACAACAGCAACAACAACAACAACAAGAGGAAGTACACAGTTCTGCTAGACAACTGTTGTACTAAACCATGCAGCTCCATAGCTGCATTTGCTGAGTATTTCTTGTGGATGAAAATTTTGTTTGTTCCATTACTTGTTTGTTTCTTTTTTTTCTACATGACTTGTTTGTATGGATCTCTCTGATACATTGACACCCATCTCTCTCTCTCTCTCTCTCTCTCTCTCTCTCTCTCTCTCTCTCTCTCTCTCCTCTCTCTTCCCAAAAGATCCATTGTGGTTGACAAAATTTAGCTTACTTCTTACCCTTCTCCTATCCCATACCCTACACCCACGCACACCCTCTCCCTCCCTCCCTCCCTCCCTCTCTCTCTCTCTCTCTCTCTCTCTCTCTCTCTCTCTCTCTCTCTCTCTCTCTCTCTCTCTCTTGAGCAGTCCTCATTTCGCCACTCCTCTTTCGTATTTCATTCTCTTGCTGACTGCTTTCTGAGGAGTTCTGTTTAGTGCATATATTCATTTATGAAAAAAAGACATATCTGTCAAACATTCCCTTGCCTGTATGAGATAGTGATTAGAACATCACTGTTCTGCGCTCTGCTTAGTGTGTTTGTGTATAGTTTGCAGTGTGTGTGTGTGTGTGTGTGTGTGTGTGTGTGTGTGTGTGTGTGTGTGTGTGTGTGTGTGTGTGTGTTGTTTTGTTGGTTTTTTTTTTTTTTGTTTTTTTTTTGCTTTCATGTAAGTTTGTTTCTTTGTTGGAGGGAAATAGAGGGGGAGGTGGTTGCTTACTTCTGTGTCGCTGTGGCTTGTTTCCTTCGCCTTTTTTTTTCTTTCTTGTTTTTGTTTTGTTTTGTTTGTTTGTTTGTTTGTTTGTTCGGTACAACTGTTCCCAAACAATATTCCTGCTTCCTGCCCCACTACACTAATGCTCCATTAACCACTTTTCCTGTGAACTATTGCTCCGTTAAACCATATATCCATTTACCATTTCTCCACTAAACTACTTCTCAACTAAGTCACCTCTCTGCTGAACTTCTACTCCATTACATCATACTTCAAGAAGTTACTGGCACATTTAACCAACGCTCTGTCGAGTCATAATCCATGAAATCACCGTTTCATTGAACTACCGCTCTACAACTCCTAAAAATGTCTGCACCACTAAATCCCTAGTTCTAATAGGCGACTGTTCCATTTTTAACCGTTCCCCTCCACTCTTTCCCGCCGATAATGATGGTTCTCTCAGAGCCCCCTTTTACCCGCATTCCCCTCCTCCCCCAC
Source organism: Conus canariensis (assembly GCA_033310375.1). Classification (NCBI taxonomy): domain Eukaryota; kingdom Metazoa; phylum Mollusca; class Gastropoda; order Neogastropoda; family Conidae; genus Conus; species Conus canariensis. Next base: position 8,721,318 of record CM065721.1, on the reverse strand, counting down.
ACTCTTTACTCTTTTTCTCCCATGGAGTGGGTCCTACCCTCGGCTCTCCGCTCCCACTTGTCTCCCCTGCTCCTTTCAATTTCCGCTGCTGTCTGGGAATGCCAGAGAATGCAGGGAATCAATATTGGCTGTTAATGGCGTGGAGTGTCTTTCGTTTAGGCCGCTGATGACGTGGAAGAAGCGCTGGGTTGTGGGTTTTCTGGTCGATGATTCACCTGTTTGATTATTTTTTTTTGTTTCTTCATTGGGTTTTAACCCAGAAGTATTATTGTGGTGGTAATCTTTCTAATGACTACCCTGTTCTCTGCTGATTTGATCCAAATCACTGTGCTGTTTTGTTCATCTGTACACACTTCATTTGGGTCACTGTTATTTCTTTGTTCCTTCTTTTAGTAGCCAAGGAATTCTGTTACTGGTACCATTTCAGTTTCCACGCGTAGTCACGCCACTTTGAAACTGTTCACTGCTTATCAATTTCCCAGTCTACTGACATCTTAAAACCGTTCAAGAACACTGGGGGTGGGGGATGGGGGACAGTGCTGTAAACAAGAGAAACAGTGAAGATATGAGGAACGCAAAGGAAAGTTGGGTCGATCAACAATGTGAGGATAATAACAGAACAGACAACATCACAAAGAGAGCTTTTAGGATGGTTAAAGACCTCACCAAACAAAAGCAAAATCACGTCAATACCATTCAGGACAAGTCAGTAACTATCTCACACAGAAAGAAGACGTCATTAAAATTTGAACCGCATATTGCTCTAAATTCTACAACGAACAGAGCACAGTAGATGCGAATTTCCGATACTCCATGAAGAAGTCATAGTTGCGGTGAACTTGCTGAAATTTGGTAAGGCTGCAGGCACCGACAACATCCCTGCAGGATTTTGGAACATGGAGGAGATGCAATAGTTTATATCCTACCTGCCATCTGCAGCAAAATCTGGCATACTAGGGAGTATTCCACGCCATGGACTCAATCACCAGTCGTCATCTTGTCCAAGACATGAACTCTCTGCCTCAGCCAAAAGCTTGATCAGCCTTGCTGATGAACAGGCTGGATTCAGCAAAGGCAGAGGTGCCATCGATCCGATTTTAATCTATGTACCTTTTTATAAAAAAAAAAATATCAAGTACCAGAGGGAGTTCTACCTCGTTTTCATAGACTTCAAGGAGTTCGACATGGTCTGGCAATCGACCCGATGGGTCACAATGAAGAAATTTAACATCGGACAAAAGCTAGTCAACACTACACAGCAATTGTACTCCAAAGCGAATGGTGCAGAGTCATATAAAATGCTATTGAAGAGTTGTTCCATACTTCAGTCGGAGTTTGTCAGGACTGCCTCCTATCTCCCACACTTTTTAACATATTCCTTGGGCAAATCATGGCTGAGGGACTTAAAGATCATGTTAGTACAGTCAGCAATGGAAGAGTAACTATTACAAACCCCTCGTTTTGCAGATAGCATGGATGGCTTAGCAGGCAATGAACAAGATTCACCATGCTTGTTCAAAGTCGGGAAGAAACATCAACAAAATGACATGGACATTAACGCCGAGAAGACGAAGCCGATGGCCAGCCACAACACCACCATCAGAACTGATGCAACTGTCCATCATGGACCAAAGCTAGAAACTGTTCAAGGGTTCACTTATTTGGAATCTACTTTTAAAAACTAGAAATCGTCTCAATGACGGCAGAGATAATGTCAACACTGTCCAGATGAAAATCTGTAAGCAAGAGCGAAAACATCTCTCCATGAAACACAAAATCAAGATTCTGTGTGCACGGGTATATTCCATCTTCCTGTATGGATGCCAGAGGTGAACCCTCACAAGAAACCTGAAAAGAAGAATCCAAACTGTAGAAATAAGGTGTTACCTCAATATAATAGACATAGATACTAATTATATTACCAATCAACAAATGCGTCAAACCATCAAGCAGCATATGATCTAGTGATATCAGTTCTGAGCAGAAAACTACGTTATGCCCGGTAACAAGATCTCATGGCCTTACTTAAACAATCCTCAAGGAAACTGTTGAAGAACGGGGACGGAGGGGAAGACAGGGAAAAATCTATGGACTGATAACATTGCAGAATGGGTAGCAAAACCATATGCACAAACCCAAGCCTTGTCAAACAACCAGCAGAACTGGAGGTGATTTGCTCTTCAGTACAGTACCCGAACGACTCATCACAGAGTTAAGGGAGAACGAGAGAAGAAGAGAGAAACTACCAAATCAACATAAAATTGTGTTCAAAGACCTCTCAGCTGAACTACCTAAACCACGTCTTGCAATGCAAACACGAGAATGTGCATGTATGCATCTGTACAGGAATACAAAAGGCAAATATCATAGTCTCAATTTGATTGCCTATACATAATATTATAAACTAAAAAAAACATAGAATCACATAAAATAGTACATGTCTTTATTGACAAAAACTGATCTTGAATCGATCACATAACGTCCCAAGGGAAACATCTTTCAAGCAAAAAATATTAATCATCCGAGATTAAACCTTCGCTCAACGCTTTTTCCCCCACAAGCTCTTTTTTCTGTGCTCATATTCTATAAATAATTAATCATGCATCAATCTTATGGGACAACTGCAGCGAAAATAATTCGAAGATGATTCGCTGTTTGCATAAAAGAACAATAAAGCCAGTGCTGTTGAAATCAAGTTCCCCTGACCGCTGAAAATTACACTACACCACATCAAATCTTGACTTTCCAAAACAGACTCTTCTTTAACATGTAGGTATCTTTATGTACATGATCGTATGTGTGAGCTCATGCACGAGCGTCTATCAGTATGTAAGAGGATGTAAGGTGGTATATTTCCTTTGCCAGTGTGTGTATGCTGTATATAACTGTATTCTCTCTTCATATTAATTCACAAAACATCCTTCTTTTTTTCATTCGTCTTTCTTTCTTTATATATGGCTGAATCTATTGGAAAAAAAGCAAATGGCTTGCCTATTCAATAAACTCTCTCTCTCTCTCTCTCTCTCTCTCTCTCTCTCTCTCTCTCTCTCTCTCTCTCTCTCTCTCTCTCTCTCTCTCTCTCTGTTGGCTGTGTGTCAACATGTGGGGATGTCCGTGAGTGTCTGCATATAATCTTTGTAGCAGCTGAAAACGTACAGGGACTGGTTCCCTGCCTTCAAGTGGACGTAATGTCGTTCAAGAGGTCATCAGCCATTTCCGTCCTTTCTGGACTAGTTCTTCAGGGATTCACTGGTTCCTTCACAACAGCTGTGGAGTGAGCGCTGAGTGACTGATGCCCGGGGGGACTGGGAGATGTTGTGCCCTCGACAGGCAAAGGAAGAGACTAGAGGAGAGCCACAGGGGAGACAACTCCCTACCAAAGAGAACTCAATCATTCCAACACCTCTTTCTACCAGTCAGAAACCATTATTATCTTTGCTGCATTAAGCGTTGTTTATAATGGCTGATCATGATTTTTTTTAAATTCCATTATGACCTCTACATTTTCTAGGAAAATTCCATCATGTTTGTAATGAAGTTGAAGAGGAGTTTTAACGAAAAGGAAGATGAATGAGTAATTTGATTTGATCTATACCATGGTTTTTTTTTCTGTCACTGTCTGTTTTATCTATAAACATTAATGTATATCTGTCAGGCCACGTGATTCTGCAAACCTCTATGCGATAAATAGGAAGAATCGTTGAAATTCACCCAGCGAAGAATCAGATAGAAAAGGCGGTAGGGGGATATACCAGAAGACAATATCGATCAAAGTACCAAAAGCTAACATTTCCGAAATCCATTTTGAGTCCAGTTTGAGGAAATAAGTGATTGTTCATTCTTAGTTTTCATTGTCTTAAATGTTGTTTGTCTCGCCTGAAGAAAACCAAAGAAGTCGAAACGCGTCGTGTTTTGTCTCGTAATTTGTCATTGTTTCGTTCGGCGGAACAGTAATTTTTCTTTTCAGTTTATTTCAATTTCCGCCTGCAATCACCTCACCTTGAAACTAACTAACATAAAACATACTTTTCAAATGAGATGTATGTAGATAATCAAGCAAAATGATATGGACAAATAAAAGCGAATGTTCCTTTTAAAATCGTCTTAACCTTTGTCTCTGGGTGAACGAGTCACTATTTCAACCGAAATAACACAAATGATGGCAGACTTATCACTTGCTTGTACACAGATTTTACAGACCTCTCTACAAGGTCTTTCTCGCGTGACAGCCATAACAATCAGTCTAGCATAACCTACCCAATCATTTGTCTCTCGTTTTGTCAGAAATATAATGATGGTCACATTTGAGAAATAGCTCGGAACAGTCAAGTATCTGACAGCCAACATGGCGCTTTTGACAGCAGAAAACATTGCATAAAACGTTTGGGACAGGATCTCCTGGGGCTACGCTGGGGTCTGAATTGCATAAAGCAACTCCTTCCTAAGTTAGTAGGTGGTGTCTGGTGATGCTAAATTTAGAGCAGCAGGCACCATAGGACCGTTGAAGTGATTCAGTGATAGAGCTCAATGAAATGTATCAAGGTAAGTGGATCTCTCTCTCTCTCTCTCTCTCTCTCTCTCTCTCCTCTCTCTCTCTCTCTGGCTATAACATCCATCATTTGAATAATGATAATACCATTATTCAAATCTGCGGGTGTGCACTTTAGGGAAAGTTCGTCCTTTTCAGACAGTTGCCGTGCGCTTTCAAGCAACAGTGACAGCCAGTCACTGCTCCACTGAACACACCTCCATCCCTACTTCTTCCCAGTCCACCCCTCATCCAGCCCACTCCTCCCCCACCCCTCCAGCTTCTCCTTCCTCCTCCCTCCTCTCACTCCCCCAACATGTCATATCTTCCATCACCCCGAGTCTTAGGAGTGCACTTTCGTCCGAAGCTCTCTATCCCAACTCCTTATGTCACCCCCCTCCTTCATCCCCTCTTCCAACCTTCACCCCAGCACCCCCTGTCCATCCGTCAACCCGATTCTCTTTCTCTCTCTCTCTCCTTCCTTCCCTTTACCAGATTTTGTTCTTCCCATCCTCTACTCTTCTTTTCTGTCCTACCCTTCCCTCCCCACCCACCCGACGTCCTCCTCCTCCCGGCCCTTCAACCCCTCAATTCAATTTCCAGCCTCCCTCCCTTTTCCTCCCCCCCCCTCCCCCTAGTCTCTTCTGCTGATTATCTGGACCGCTGAAGGAGGAGAGGAATCCATGCTAATGTCGTCTGCTTCTTTCTATCAGTTGGTTGACGTCATTAAAGAATGTATTGGAGGTCATTGGTATTCATCTTTCAGTTAAAGGGTCCAGTGATTGTTGCTACTTTTGTGTTGCACGTTCTTCACTTAATACTTCGCTTTTAAACACGCACATATTTGTCATGTTCAAAAATAAAGACAAGAGCATGCCAGAACCTTGCCAGAACCTTGCCAGAACCAGAACTAAAATGATGATGATGATGATGATCATGATCATGATCATCATCATCATCATCATCATCATCATCATCATCATCTCATCATCATTATTTTTATTAATATCATAATGACAATGACGATGATAGTGACAACGACGATGACGACGACAACACCTGGAAGAACAACAAGAACAACAATAATGATAACAACGACCACAATAACAATGGTAATGATGATGATGATGACGATGATGATGGATGATGATGATGATGATGATGATGATGATGATGATGATGATGATGATAACAATAGTAATACTAACAATAATGATATGATAATAATAATAATATAACAACGATGATGAGGATAATAATAGTCAAACAACTGCTCTGCCAGACAACTATTTCATTAAACCATTCCTCCACAACTGCGTTTGCTGTGTATCATTTTTGGATGAAAATTTATTTGTCTGTTACGTGACTTGTTTGTCTGATACAGTATTCCTTGCTACCTGTCCTCCACATTTCCATCTACCCCCACCCACCCTCTCTCTTTCTCTCACCTCACTCCTTCCCTCGCCTTCACCCTAGCTCACTTTTTACCTTTTTCCCATCCTCCACCCACACCCCACTCCCTCTCTGTGTGTGTGTGTGTGTGTGTGTGTGTGTGTGTGTGTGTGTGTGTGTGTGTGTGTGTGTGTGTGTGTGTGTGTCTTCTCTAAAATTTGTTATTGGAATCTGAAAGATAAGTACATAGGCATCTCTCTCTCTCTCTCTCTCTCTCTCTCTCTCTCTCTCTCTCTCTCTCTCTCTCTCTCTCTCTCTGTGTTGTTTTTCTAAGCAATCCTCTTTCATACATAATCATTCTCATGCTGACAGCACCCAGGGAGGTTCATTTCTGTGCATGTATTCATTTACGTCTGAAGAAGACCTAATTGTCAAACATTCCATTGCCTCTATGGCACACTGATTGGTTGAGCATTTTTGCACTCCATTTAGTGTGTTTACGTCAGTTTTGGAGATGATCTCTTTTTTTGCTTGTATGTTTGCTTAATTTGTTTGTTGGATGGAGTGGAAGATAGGGGGTGGTGCTCTTGTAAGGGGGTGGTGCTTCTGTATATTGCTGCAGCCTCTTTCGTTTCTTTGTTTGTTTCGTTGGTTCTTCTTTGTTTTCTTTTTTCCACTGGTCAACTACTCCCAAACAATATCTCTACTTCATGCTCCATTAAAGTCACTAAACCACTGATCTGCTAAGCCACTGTTCTCCAGCACACCACCGATCCACTAAAAATAGTTCTCCACTGAGCCCATTTCTCCCCTTAACCATTCTTTCACTACTCCGCTAACCTATCACTTCACTAAACCAATGATCCACTAAACCATTTATCCACTAAAACGCTGTTCCACCGAGCCACTGTTCTACTAAACCACTTCCCCACCAAACTATAGCTTCACAAAATCGCCACATCACTAAATCACTGCTCCTCTAAACTATAGCTCCATTGAACCCTGCTTCGCTAAATAATTGATCCACTAAATCATTGCTCCACTAAACCACATATTCACAAAACTATTGCTCCCTTCAACCATTGCTTCATTAAACCACTGCCCCTTTAAACTATCGCTCCACTAAAGCATCGTTCCACTCAACCATCGCTTTGTCAGCCTACTTAGCCACTAAACCATCGCTCTACTCAACCACTGCTTCATTAAACCACTGCCTGTTAAAACTTTTGCCCCACTAAAACATTGGGAGCCGGAATAGTTCGGTTGGTAGAGCGCCGGACTCGTAATCTTGGTGATCCTGGGGTTGCGGGTTCGAATCTTCGCCGGGGCGTTTCGGTACAGGGGGATTTTTCCCTCGGAGTTAACATTGGTTCTGACTCCATTTCCCATACAGTCCTTCGAATGAGACTATAAACCGAGGTTCCGTGTGTGAACGCACGCATAATATCTTGCACACACGTAAAATCCCATCACCAACTTTCGGAAGAGTAGGCCAGTTTGGCCGTTGGTATGGATGACACGTTGCACATAGCATGCACCCTGCGTGAGAAATGGAAAGAATGAAGGAAGTAAGGAAATGGAGTGAACAATATTGAACGATATTGACTGGATGATACGGAAAACGACTGAACGAAGCGTCAGCTGGCAGCTCTTCAGTCAGCACTACCCAGGTAGGCAGCCCGTTGTGTAAACGAGTGTGGATTGTAAAGCGCTTAGAGCTTGGTCTCTAGCCGAGAATAGGCGCTATATAAGTATACATTATTATTATTATTGTTATTATTGCTCCACTGAACCATCGCTTGCCCTACTCAACCATTGCTTCATTAAACCGTTGCCCCTTTAAACTATCGCTCCAATAAAACATTGTTCCACTCAACCATCACTTTGTCAGCCTACTTATCCACTAAACCGTCGCTCTACTCAACTATTGCTTCATTAACCCACTGCCCCTTTAAACTATTGCTCCACTAAAATATTGCTCCACTCAACCATCGCTTTGTCAGCCTGCTTCTCAACTAAGCCATTGCTCTACTGAAGCACGGTTCCATACAGCCTCTGCTTCATTACACCACACTCCAGTAAGTTACCGGTACCTTTAAAGTAACCATCGCTCTATACAGTCATATTCCATGAAGTCACCATTTCCTTGAACTACCGCTCTACAGCTCATCAAAATTTCTGCTCCACTAACTCCCTAGTTCCACCGGGCGAATGTTTCACTTAACCGTTTCCTCCCTTCCACCCCCCCCCCCCCACCACCACCACCACCCTCGCTCCGACAATTACAGTTCTCTAATCCCCCCCCCTCTTACCCATATCCCCTCCTCCCTACACTCTTTACTCTTTTTTCTCCCATGGAGTGGGTCCTACTTTCGGCTCTCCGCTCCCACTTGTCTCCCCTGCTCCTTTCAATTTCCGCTGCTGTCTGGGAATGCCAGAGAATGCAGGGAATCAATATTGGCTGTTCCGCTGCTGTCTGGGAATGCCAGAGAATGCAGGGAATCAATATTGGCTGTTCCGCTGCTGTCTGGGAATGCCAGAGAATGCAGGGAATCAATATTGGCTGTTCGCTGCTGTCTGGGAATGCCAGAATGCAGGATCAATATGGCTGTTCCGTGCTGTCTGGAATGCCAGAGAATGCAGGGAATCAATATTGGCTGTTCCGCTGCTGTCTGGGAATGCCAGAGAATGCAGGGAATCAATATTGGCTGTTCCGCTGCTGTCTGGGAATGCCAGAGAATGCAGGGAATCAATATTGGCTGTTCCGCTGCTGTCTGGGAATGCCAGAGAATGCAGGGAATCAATATTGGCTGTTCCGCTGCTGTCTGGGAATGCCAGAGAATGCAGGGAATCAATATTGGCTGTTGATGGCGTGGAGTGTCTTTCGTTTAGCCCGCTGATGACGTCATTAGAGGTACGAACTGGAAGGAGCGCTGGGATTTGAGTTGGTTGACCGGTGATTCATCTGTTTTATTACCGGCTTGTCTTTTTCCCCCCCTGGGTTTAAACCTTAAAGCTGTGATTGCGGAGGTAATCTCTTTGATGAATACTCTGTTTTGTTCCTGCAGATCTGATCCAAATCACTGTTTCTTCATTCATCTGCACATTGTTCATTTGGTCCATTGTTCGTAATGTGTTTGTTCTTTGTTTTGCAGCCCAGTGATTCTGTTTTTTGCTGTCATTCTAATTTCTGCATGCAGTCACGCCACTTTGAAACCGTCCATTGTTTATTAATTTCTCTCTTTATTGATAGCTTAAAATTACTCCAGAAGACTGATGGGAAAAAACACTGTGTCATAAACAAGAGAATCAGTGAGAAAATGAAAAGCGCAAAGGAAAGCTGTGTTGAACAACAGTGTTAAGGAATTGAAAAGAAATAAAAACGACAATACAAAGATATCTTTTGATTTGTGAACAACATGACCAAACAAAACCAAAGTCGGCACTATTCAGGACAAAGACGGCAAATGCCTCACACAGAAAGAGGACATCATTGACAGTGGACCCATTGCTCGAACTCTACAACAAAAAGAGCGCAGAAAATCCAAATGTGTTAACGTCACAAGGTTCTCAATAAATGGCACCGTGAAGAAGTCGGAGCTGCAGCGAAATCGCTGAAATGTCAGAAAGGCTGCAGGCACCGACAACTTTCCACGCAGAACTCTTGAAACATGGCAGATTTTTTCACTGATTTATATCTTAACAGCCATCTGCAAGACAACCTGGTACGCTTGGGATTGGCCCACACCATGGACTCAACTCACTAATCGTCACCCTTCTGTAAAGGAAATACATCTTAAACATCTCCAGAACTGTCGCACTATAATCTGATCAGCACGACACAGAGTAATGCTCAAACTCGCTCTAAATAGACTGCAAAGACCAGCAGACACAGTCATTGCTGATGAACAGGCTATTTTCCTGTTTTCCACACACACACACACACACACCACACACACACACACACACACACACACACACACACACACACACAACACGCACGACGCACCCCCACACACCACACGCACAACACACACACACAACGCGCGCGGCCACTCACGCACGACGCACCACACACACACCACCACACACACACACACACACACACACACACACACACACACACACCACTCACACACACACACACACACACACACACACACACACACACACACACACACACACACACGCGCGCGCGCACACACACACAACCACACCACACACACACACACACACACAGCACACGCACACACACACCACACACATCACCACGCACGCACGCACGCACGTATGCAACGCCGCACACACACAACACACACCAACACACACACCACACACCACACCACACACACACACACACACACACACACACACACACACACACACACACACACACACAACACACTCACTCACCATCCCACACTCACAGAGAGAGAGAGAGAGAGAGAGAGAGAGAGAGAGAGAGAGAGAGAGAGAGAGAGATCGCGCTATTGCCTTTGTTCCGCTTTGACCACGTCCACTGTGGTCAGCTCATCAACGATGACTTCACTCCCAAGGATCATCGACGGCAGCACTGCGCCAGCAACGACAGCGATGCCAATAATAACATATCCTCCGATCAAAACAAAAAAAAAAGAAACGATAGCAATGACAACAAACAGTAGCAACAACAACAACAGCAGTATAAATAACACAATATGTTCCCTTTCACTAAAGTAAGAAAATTACAAACAGCGACAGCAATAGTAGCAACAACGATAACAACAGCAACAACAGCACCAACGACAACAACGGAAAGAACAGTGTCAACAACAACAACAACAAGAGAACAATGAAACTGTAGGTATCATGACAATCGACATCAGCAGCAACAACAACAACAACAATAGCACTAGCAGCAGTAACAACAACAACAACAATAGCAGCAGCGACAACAAGAAAACGGCAGCAGTAACAACAACATTAACAATGACAAGGGAACGATGACAACAGCAACAACAAGAAGGAAACAACCATGACATCAGCAGTAACTACAACAATAACAAAGAAAACAACAACAAGAGAATAGCATACGGTAGCAAAAACAATAGCAACAGCGAAAACACAGTAGCAGCGCGGTAGCAACGGCAACAGCACCAACAACAATTTTCCCGAAGATGGAGTATGGCTGCCTTAATGGCGGGATAAAAAACGGCCATACACATAAAACTCCACTGCCTGTCTATACAGCAGTGTCCGCAGGAGTATCAGCCTGCATACGCAGAAAGAAAAGAATCAACAACAATAATACCATCATCAATAACAAGAGAACAGTAGCAGCAGCAAAAAAAAAAAAAAAAGCAAAAAACAAGATTCAAAACATCCAGCAATCACTAGAACCACAACAAGAGAACAACAAAAACAGCAAGAAAAAAACAACAACAAGAACAACAGTAAGAGAACAGTAACAGCAGCACAAAAAAATAGCAACAGCAAGAGAACAATAGCTACTGCAGCAGCAGCAACAGCAGCAGCAGCAGCAACAACAACACAACAACACAACAGCAGCAACAACAACATAACATTGGAGCAACAGCATTAGCAACAAGAGAACAACAGCAACGGCAATCAGAAAACAAAACCAGTGGAAGCAACAACAACAACAACAGCAGGATCAATAAGCAAGACGGCAACAAAGCGTTGCTATCAGTTCCACGCCAGGAAACTTATGAATATTCCAAATAGCACAGATTTACATAATTATGCGTGCCCCAGGATAAAGGTGTTGCGTGTATGAGTTTGTCATGACCTCGTCAAAGGAACGTTTCGGTGACCTTCCCGGAAATTGGGTAGGGGTGTGGATACTATGGATAGTTCTTTGGCTTTGGGTATGTCAACTATTGACAGATGAATTTTTGGGCTGCTGGATGATCGATTGACTGATTGCGTGGGATCGGTCTTCGCTGATGAACTGGCTAACTCATTATATCATTCCCTATTTTTCGGCTGAATTGTCTTATGTATTCTCAAGCATTTGCAAAGTAGTGTTCAATAGTTGTGAGAAAGGCGGAGTTAAGAGATTTCGAGTTACAGACAGTCACTGTTAATCTATAAATGAATAAATAAACAAATAAATTAAGTAAGTAAGTAAGTAAAAAAGCGGATAATGTGTATATAAATTATATATGCTAGAAACCTCTCGAAATAAAACAGAGGAAATGGGCTTTCAAAGAGCGATGTCGTTCGACTTTCTCTCGATAGATAGATAGATAGATAGATAGATAGATAGATAGATTGATTGATTGATATGCTAGACAGATAGACACATACATACATACATTCATTCATATGCACACACATGCATGCATACATACATACATACATACATACATACATACATACATACAACATACATACATACATACATACATACATACATACATGTACACAAGTGCGAAGGCATACTATATATCAGATTACACAAAAGAAAGCATTAGAAGCATGGTAAACAACCTTCACAAAGAGAAACAGACAGGGAGGAAAACCAATGGTAATATAGCAGTTTAATATCAAATAGAAACGCAGAACACACACACACACACACACACACACACACACACACACACACACACACACACACACACACACACACACACACACACACACACACACACGCACAGAGAGAGAGAGAGAGAGAGAGAGAGAGGGGAGAGAGAGAGAGTAAAACAGACAGACAGATAGATACACAGGCAGACAGAGGCAGAAAGACGAGAGAGAGAGAGAGAGAGAGAGAGAGAGAGAGAGAGAGAGAGAGAGAGAGAGAGAGAGAAACAAAAGAGAGAGGGGGGAGAGAGAATGAATGAATGAATGATTGAATGATTGTTTATTCATATAGGCCTCAGCCCTTCATGAAGGGGTAAACGTACAGATATAACACTTCATCATGCAATACAAAAGGCTACGGCTATGGCAGACACATCATGCAAAACTATGAAGTAGCTATTTCTCTATATTTAAAAGCCTTATACAAAAACAACGATAGATTTCGTATAACATCAGGTTTAGTGCATGCCATGAGTAGACTCAGTGTAAATAAACAAGGTTCTCCATAATACTCAGGCTCCGAAAATTTTTCCCTAATTTCTTTCAACCTTTGACAACAAAGAACGAAGTGTACCTCATGTTCTTTAGACATCTGGCATAATGGACACATCAGATCGCAATCATCACAACATTTATATCTAAAGCGATGTGCATTCAAGTCAGATATACCCAGTCTAAACCTCGTCATTATATGCTTCAGTTTTCGGTCCATATTTGCATTCAGATATTGCTTCAAGTCATGGGTATTACAAAACGTTCTATACAAATAAAATCTTTCACTAGTGTAAATGTAGTTATTCCAGTTTTGCCATCTACAGTCAAACGCTGACGAAACATCGCTATAAAGGTATTTTCATTTCCCACGCCTTGATTTAACCATACGTCACCAAAACCATTGCTGTATAAACAAACACGCACATTTGAAGCCCAGTTCTTTCCCCTGGCATCTAAATCATACAGCATTTTATACGATATATTAAGTAACCTGTGTTCATCCATATGTAATAGCTTAAACCAATATCGAAGGCAGTTAACCGCAGCATTAACATACGTGGGAAATCTGTTTGTTCACCATATACTCAATCGTTGGGAGTACGCAGATCTACGCCTAAATACTTTTTAAGAGCAAATAAATGAACTAACTCATAATGAACAGTGGCTTGGTCTAACCCCCATATTTCTGATCCGTATAACAGCACTGGCTGGACACGCGTATCAAAAAGTTTTATATAAACAGTTCAAAGGAATTGTTATTTAGAGCATATAACTTCTGAACTATACACAACAATGCATTTTTCGCTCGACTGGCAAGATCTTTACCAGCAGCAGTGAAACTCAGACGAGTGGAGATAAATATTCCCAAATACTTGTAAACAAGGAGGAGAGAGAGAGAGAGAGAGAGAGAGAGGAGAGAGAGAGAGAAGACAGACAGACAGACAGACAGACAGACAGACAGACAGACCGACGGATGG
>CM065721.1:8654844-8702344 GCA_033310375.1 Conus canariensis | reverse complement strand
ACACACACACACACACACACACACACACACACAAAACAACACAACGAAAAATAGATAGATAGATAGATAGATAGAGATATGTGCAACTATACAGCAACAATTACTGGAGGAACAAAAAAGAAAACCTAACAAATCTTTGCTATGTGGGCCAGAAAGAGATTTACCGCACCTCAGACACTTGCTTACAACCGGAGCAACGGTCATCACAACATTACCCCCAACCCCCACATCACCCCATTCCCACTCCCGCACCACCCCCTTCCTCCCACATCCCCGGTAGACTCAAAGCGAAGTGGACATCGGAAGATAACGGCTGGTCAGTTTGGTTCCGGGTTGTCAGATTTCCGGGATCAAGCTACAAGCTGCTTTGGTCAAACCACGAGGATCATGGTCAAACTACACAGAGTTTGGTCATCATTCGGACGGCTAACTGACCAGGCGTTTCCTTCTAAAGTCCCGAAGGTGTGTGTGTGTTTTGACCCGGAACAAGATGGGGAACACATCCCTCCGTTTGCATGGATAACCCGTCCATGTCCACAAGTCTTCAAAGGGAGGAACAGGAGATTAGGGTGAGGGTGAAAGAGGAAGCGGGAGAGGAGGGGGGGGGGTGTAATGCTGAGAATGAATTTTGTTTGGTGTTCTCTATCAGTCGTTGCTGTCATCGAATATCTTATTGCAGAAGCTCTTGTACCACACAGTTTTACAGGAGAATTATATACACATAGGACAGCGCTTTGAGAGACACTGTAAGATTTATTTGTCACCGTTTTGTCTGACTGCATCTTGTCCATTAAAAGGATGAGTGAACTACACCTTGTCATGGCTGCATTGTTTGGTTTGGTCTGTCTGTGGGACGCCGTCAGGCAATGAGTCTGCTGGTAACCGTTTTTTTCTGTTTTTGTACACTTCCGTAAAGAACTGTTCATCCCCTCGCCAACACTGTAAATCGCTTTCAGATCAGACCAGTAGTGATAGAGCTGTCCATGAAGATGCCCATTTTGTAATCAAACAGTGCCAGAGCTATACATTGTCGATGAAGACACTCTCTTGATGATTCAGTTTCAGTTTCAGTTCATCAAGGAGGTGCTACTGCGTGCAGACTAGTGCATAATTATACTCCAATAGTGCCAGAGTTACCGACTGTTAAAGAAGACACCCTCTCCGCTATCAGACAAATAGTGCAACAGCTACAGTCTGTAAAAAGATGTCCTCCCACAATCATACAATACCAGAGCTGCAGTCTGTTAAAAAAAAACAAAAAAACAGAAGACACCCTCTTACCAAACAGACTGACTCTGCCAAAGCTACAGACTGTTAAAGAAGACACCTTCTCCTGAATAAGACCATCAGTGCCATAGCTACAGTTTGTAAAGAAAACACAGCCACACAAACTGTGCCATGTTTACAGTCTCCTCCCCCAAAAGTAAACAGTGCCACTATTATTATGTTACAGAAGACACCCTCTCAACAATAGGAAAAAAACAGAGCTGCAACTTTTTCAAATACAATTCGGGATGTCCTCTGAGTTTCTCTGAAGAGAGTTTAGATAAGATCCGTAAATGTAAAGTCTGGTATTTATTATTTTGCCAATTAAATCATTCAAAGGGGTTCACTGATGCATAGTGTGGTGCCCTGTATTTTCTATGGGAAGTGTTTAAAGGGATTCTTGATCCAGTGTGTAGCGTTTGGTACATTTCCCATGGAAAGTGACTTTGTAACTTTTCATGGAACGTGTTTAAAGAGGATTATCTGACACAATGTGTAGAAACTGGTATTGTTCTATGGAAAGTTCTTAAAGAGGATTCTCCAGTGCTGTGTGACGTGTTCGAGATTTTCATGTAAAGTGTTCAAAGGGGTTTCTCCAATACAATATGATGTGTGTTATTTTTCAATGGAAAGGTTTTAAAGAGGACTTCCCAGTACAACTTGTAGTGTTTGCTATTTTCCCCTGACATAAACAGGCAAAATCAACAGTGCCGAATCGAAATCTGTCCAAATCCCAGATTTGATCACGTTCATCATTTGCTTGAATATAATTTCTCATTTTGTCTGTTATCATAAAAGATCATTAAAAATGCATTCACGCACGTGCGGGTGGGTGGTGTGTGAGAAAATTCTCTATCTTTCCTCTCTATAACACGATCATGCATACGAACATCAAGTGCTTACATAAAACAAACTGGGTCCTCAGAGTTTGCCTCAATGTCTATCGGCTGACATCTTTGCACATGACACGCCTGTGTCTGCTGTGTGGAATCCTTCTCCTACCCCTCTGCAAAAGGATCCACCATCAACAGAAAATGTAACAGTCACTCGAGAACAAGACAATACATCATTTCAGTCTTGGAATCGGGGGACGGGGATAGGGGGAGGGGGGGGGGGGGGGGGCTTTTACAGGATACAAATGAAATTAGTTTTCCGTTTTAGTTCTTTAGTTTGTTTGCTTGTTTGGATATTTTAGTGGGTTTTTTGTTGTTGTTGTTAGTTGGTTGGTAGTTGTTGTTTTTTTACACTGTGAAAAATTATGACCGCCTTTTTTTCTCAGCTGATTCCTAATTCTTTAATTGAAATGTACAGTGTCTTTTATTCTAAAAAAAAAAGGCAGCCAGAATTATTTCATCTTGACATCTCTCAAGCAGTCAGAGTGGTAGGAAAAAGGCCTCATTTCCATCTGGTTCTTGGATAGGCAGCTCACCCCACCCCATTTCACCTTCCTTTCCATCTTTCTCCATCCACCCTCCAGCCTCCACCCACGATCTAACCCCCTGTCTCTCCCCCCCCCCCCCTCCCCCTCAGACCCCTGTCCTCCAAGCTGGTGTTTGCCTTTCCAAATCGGAGCAACAACCAGTGTCTGCGTGCAGCACGCATTCAGAGCACACTCAAAGGCCGTTTAAGAGGCTCCCTGAAAACTTCAAAAGACCGCCAAGAAAGGATGGAGATGGTTCACGGACTATTGAAGGACATTACCTCCCCTTGATGACAGGAAACTGAATTCTGCCTGTTCTTGGCAGCAAAACCACACACACACACACACACACACACACACACACACACACACACACACACACACACACACACACATGCACGCACGCACGTACGCACGCGCGCATGCACGCATACACACACACACACACACACACACACACACACACACACACACACACACACACACACACACCGCATGCTCACATGAACGCACGCACGCACACACGAACACATAGCAAGAGAGAGACAAACAGACAGACAGACAGACAGACAAAGAGACTCCAAACTGAGTTTATCGAATTTTCAAAAGCATTTTCAGAACGTTACGATTTACGGAAAGAATGTAGTTTATGTATGTCATTTTGACATCAAGTCCTTTCGTTTAAGTAAAACTAGACGATTCCATTACAGCTCTGAAGTCAGCATTTTTGGACATTTTATTCATTCATTTCTTTTTTTTTTCGGAAATCTACCCGTGAAATGTTGAATTCTATGCCCTAAACCAACTACCTAAAGAGTCGATAGTTCTTCAAAGTACTTTCTATCATAAAAATGTGCCAGGATCTGTGTGAAAACAAAGTGAGTTTCCGATGGGCAAACCCAGTTTACGGGTTTTTGAACAGCTGATGAATCCATTTTGTAGGTTAGGAAAGTCCACCACACACATGCACATACACGCATCGGGGGAGGTGGGGGGGGGGGGGGCAGTGGGGGGGGGGGGGGGAGAGAGGCAGAGAGAAACAGACAGACAGGCAGAGACAAAGCCATAGGGGAGAGTGTCGGGAAAAGAAGAGGGCCACAAGACCAGTGGTCAGGCCAGTCTTCTAAATACACGGAAATGCAGAGAGAGGAGGCAGAGCCGTTTCCCTGGAGGACAAAGCAGCCAGGTGCCAGAGACACGGCCCCCGGACACCGGAAATGAATCCCCCCTGCAGCAGACAGCGCCACAACTCCGAGTCTCTCCTCCTTTTAACACGTTGGAGACAACTAGAGCCATCTGTCTGTCTGTCGTCATGTCCCTGTGTAGTAGTAGATGGCCAAGATGACATTTCATGGTCTGAGTCCTGCCTCTACTGACCTGTTATTCAAAGAGTGAATTCGGTACAGAGTTCGTATGTATGCGTGTAAGTAAGAAAGAGAGACAGACAGACAGACAGACAAAGACAGAGACAGAGTGAGACAGACAGACACAGAGAGAGAGAGAGGTGGAAGGGACAACAATTATAAAAGGAGGGGTTAAACACGACAGAAAAGAAGAAAATATTTGCACAGAATATCCAGAAGATGCAAATACAATCTATACTGAAAGAAAGGAGAGGGAGGGAGGGAGGGAGCGGACAATAACTGTCCAGACTAAATGCAGATGAGTGAGCTATGAAGGCAGGAAAACAGCACACAAGAGTAGAATCATAAACAGAGCAATAACATAAA
Organism: Conus canariensis; assembly: GCA_033310375.1. Classification (NCBI taxonomy): domain Eukaryota; kingdom Metazoa; phylum Mollusca; class Gastropoda; order Neogastropoda; family Conidae; genus Conus; species Conus canariensis. The sequence goes on along the minus strand of CM065721.1, from coordinate 8,697,928 downwards.
AGGGCCAGCTGCCATGGCGAAGTGATTAGTGTTGCAGACTTTAAGCTGGGAGGTCGTGGGTTCGATTCCCATCAGAGCCATGTGGGATCTTTCTGCCCCGACTGGCTCCTATCCAGAGTTGAGGTTGCTATGGGCTCCAGTGGGAAGACTGGGACCACACAGTTGAGTTTCATCCACTAAATGAATGCATCTCTGAGAGTGTTGCTAAAATTTCCTGACTAACACTGCAAGTGTCTGTATCTCTCGGGCTAGGTTGGTGCCGGGATATATTATGAAACTAAGCATAGAGTGAAGCCCTGCCATGTGGTGTTGGACCACAATGGAAATCTGTAGCATCATCTTCATCATCCTCATTCTCATCAATCTCTCATCAATCACAAATTCTCATCGATCACAAATTCTCATCGATCTCAGATTCTGTGGCCCTCCATGCACTGCTGTCATGGTGATTTAAGTTTCGATGTTCTCTCCACGTCTGTGGCCTTGGTTTGATTCCGTCAGGGTCATCAGAATCAGCAAACTCATGAGGGATGTCATTGGACAGACATGGTGGCACCTTCTGGAGGGAGAGCTCTTCCATGCTGGCACCAGCTGAGCAATTATTGTCATCAGAAGGGGAATTAGTAGGTGGTGTCCTGCGTATGTTGGATCAGAACAGACACCACTGAACATCACCAAAGTGAAACAGCTGCAGTGCAGTGTCTCCTCTGGTGGGTTGCCTCTTGACAACTTGACATTGACTGCTGTCTGTGGATTGTCGGTGCCAGGGCTGTGGCAGAACAGGTTGGGCTATGGCTGAGGACGAGGGGGTTCGGAACGAGTGGGGTGTGTGCAATGCCCCTGAAGTGGCACAGAAGATGGGACAGCAAAAAAAAACTGTAAAGGGACCAAAACCACACATTTCAGGAACATAGAAATGCAGGAACAAAGGCCTAGGAGGTCACAGACTTGGAAGGTCATGTCGTTGGAGGGACATCAACCTGGGGACAGGATGATGGGAAGCATGGAACATGTGGGGGCCATGATCCTACAACAATGGAGTCTATCACATCTCCTCTACTCCCCTGTCCAAGCCCAGATTAGAAGGGATAATTTCAGCCACCTGGGGCCTTTGATCAAAAGATTCACAGCTTTAATGCCAGACTCTGGCACCGTTCCCAAGTGACTGGAATGAGTGCGGCAAAATATTGGATGGCCCTTAATGTCTAACGAGTGTCTGCTTTCTTGCCTTTGATCTACCAGGTTGCCCTGGCAACCAGCGAGCGCCGACGACACGTGGACTGATGGATTATGTCCCTTGAAAGTGAAAATCTCAGTGAGGAGATACTTCAGTAGAGAACAAAGCCACACGCCAGCTGCTTGGCCACTTTTGAGCACTGAGCAATACGTTGGGACCAGAATCGTTCAAGTGGCCAGACAAGATACAAGTGGCGACAAATTTGATTAGTAAAATCGTGCGGACAAAGATTTTGACTTTTATATTGAGCTTTTTGCCATTTCTTTTGAACAAAGCGAATTGGCTGATTTGGGGTCTTTAATGCCGTGTATCACTTGTTGCTAGGTTCTCTGTGCTCACCTGAGGTTCCTTGAACTGTTACGTACGACCAGCTTGTTACTACCGTCAGGAAAGTGTATCATCTAAGCCATTAGTCATCGGTGAACGGTTTGAGGTTCATAACGGACGTCAGTCTGGGCTACAAACAATGAAAAACGGCCTTAGGACTGAGACTCATGACTCTCTGCTACCAAAGGCAATCAGAAACAATGCAGATGATCGGAAATGTTCAACAAGGTTAACATTATCAGTCCGGCAGACTGGGTGCAAATGAAAAAAAAAGTCCTGTGAAATCTGTCACAGGCTTTTTCAAACAAGAAGGAAACCACCTTTTTCCTTACGGAACTTCTTCCCTCAGACAGCCCAGACTGTAGCCTCCCCCACCTGTCAGCACTGGAATTCTTCGTTTTATTATTTGATTCAATTATATTCCACCCAGCCACTCCCCACAGTGCACATTCATCTTCAAGGGAAAACCCACGCTGTAGTCACACTATGAGCTGAACACTATTTTAGAAGTACACTTTTACTGACAAGCTTATCCGGTTTTTCCACACAGATAGCCGCGTACAGTTCTTCACCAGACCTACAGAGTACTATATGCTTACAGGAACGGCAACTCATAGGACACTCGCCCTTACGACAATTAACCAATACTTACTCTTTCTTTTTTTTTCTTCCACAAAGACTTACTGTTCTTTATCAATGCAAGTTCTATACAACGTAAACACTTAAGATATCAAATAACTGATTTCTCCAGTATGGATGATATATCAGGAATATGCTGCTATCCTTCTTTGTCACTGCTTCTCAGGGAGCAAGGATTTCCACTTGAAACCCCAACTGTCCCAAACATGTTGGGCCACCTCCTCCAATCGCTAGGATTCTCTCTTGATCAAGTGTTATTCCTTTGTTCTTAAACCGTTGATTTCTCTGTGTTGCACAGAGACGCAGAGAAATGGACCGTTTGAGGAGAAACCAGAGGAATGGTGCTCAGTCCAGAAATAGCCATCATCAGCACGTGAAACAGGGCTCCCCCTCCTCCTTCAGAGCTAAGCTCTGCAGAATTTTGGGTCCTGGCCCTCCGCCTGATCTTACTAGGGTGAAAAAACAGTCTGCAAGAAACACTGTGGCCTTCCTGGATTGTCAGTTCAAACTTTAACAGAGAGGATTTTCTTTTTTGTTTCCACGTTTCATCCAGCCATAGAAGATGAGAGTCAAAGATGAAAGGTGAAAGGCTTCTAAAAGTTTTTTTTCCTTTCCTTTGCTCAATTTTGATGCATAACATTTTTAATAGATTTTTAAAGAAAAAGAAAACCAAAACAAGCTAAAGGACTTTTGCACTATCTCAAAGTTAGTGACCCTTTACCAGTTTCTTCCCAGACCCTGATGCATTGAAATACCGTGGACAGCATGGAAGTCTGGAGACTTTTCCCCAAAAAGCGAGCTGAACTAACTGCACTAGAAATGCTGTGCATGGAGCGAGGGTTTCTTCAACACTTTTCACTTTGGTTGCGTGGCCTTGCGGTATAGAAGTCTGGTCCAGATAAAAACTCACGCAAAATGCCCCCCCCCCCCCCCCCTTTCCCCCACCTCCCAAGAACACAGAAACAGTCTGTGAAAATAACATTGTAATTTTTCTTGTTTCTTTGTTCGTTTGATTTTTTTTTCGTTTTGTTTTGTTTTGTTTTTTTAGGTGGGTTTTTTTTTGTTTATTTGTTTGTTTTGCTTTTTTTGTAACAGCTGTTATCTTCTTTTGCCTGCACAAAATTAACAAGGTTTGGTTCTTACTATTTTCTTCCATAAAAATGACATCAGTGGTCAATGAGACTTTCAATAATTGTATGACAGCACTGATTTTTTTTTTTCTAAAATCAGCTGAATATCATTCATGGGAAGATCGCAGTGTTAAGATAGCTATACCTGTGTTTGGTTTTCTGCATTTCTAAGAGCTAGGATGACACTAGCAAATTCAGGTCTGTATCTGAATGTTGCTGAGTTGTTTCTCAGACTGGAGTAACAGCATGTGACACTTAATGCATCCTGATGATAAATGTTTGTCAATATTCTAGAACCTTCTCTGGAAGGGTTAAAACACGCATGCATGCAGGCACATGGGGGCACACACACACACACACACACACACACACACACACACACACACACACACACACACGCACATGCGCACGCACACACGCGCATGGGCGCGCAGCAACACACACACACACACACACACACACACAACACACACACACACACACACACACACACACACACATGTGCTCCTGCAAGTGCACACACACAAAAAATACACAATATTTAAGTCTCAGTCTTTGGGGGGCGTTTTCTAAAAGAATGTATATGATGTTCGCTTTCCGTTTGGGTTTGTTTGGTTGGTTGGTTGCCTTATTTTCTTAGTTTGTTTTTGTTAATCATTTGTTGTTATTTTTGCTCCATGAACGCTTTTGATCGATATTGTTTCTATCATTTTCTCTATTGATTCATTTCTTCTTTGATGTGTACAAAGTTTCTTATTTTGAAGATCGGCTGTCAGAATGATTTTATCTTTGCGTCTCTCAATCATCAGAATGGAAGGGAAAAGGGCTTCGTTTCCATTTCATTCTCGGACAACCCACTTCCCCTTCCTTCCCATCCTCCTCATCCCCGCCCTCCACTCCTCCCATGATCCCCCACCCTACCCACCCGCCCACTTCCGTTTCCTCTCCTCCAAGCTGGTGTTTGCCTGTCCAAATCAGAGCAACAACCAGGGTCTGCGTGCAGCACGCGTTCAGAGCACACTCAAAGGCCGTTTAAAGAGGCACTCTGAAAACTTCAAAAGACCGCCCAGAAAGGATGGAGATGATTCACGGCCTATTGAAGGACATTACCTCCCCTTGATGGGCAGGAAACTGGATCCTATGTGTTCTTGGCAGCAACACACACACACACACACACACACACACACACACACACACACACACACACACAGAGAGAGAGAGAGAGAGAGAGAGAGAGAGAGAGAGAGAGAGAGAGAGGTTCCAAACTGAATTTATCGAATATTCAGATGCATTTTCAGAACGTTATGATTGATGGAAAGAATGCAGTTTATACACGTCAATTTAACACTGAATCCCTTCATTTATGTGAAATATTTAGAATGTTATATGACAGTGCCTGACATTTCAGACATTCAATTTTATTTTAGAAATCTACTCGTGAAATATTGATTTCTATATTCGAAGTCAGCTATTTGTAAGGTCTTTATTATTTAAAAATATTTTCGACCACCGAAATGTGTTAGGATTTGTGCAAAACCAAAGTCGGTTTACGAAAGAGAAAAACAAAGACACTTTCCGGGTGTTTGAATGGCTGATAATTCTATTTCATAGGTGACGAAAGTCCAGCACACACATGCACAAGCATGTGCCCCGAGGCATAAGAGAGAAACAGAGAGAAAGAGACGGACGGGCAGAGACCAAGAGATAGGGTAGAGAGTCAGGGAAAGAGAATGGGCCACAAGACAAGCGCTCAGAGAAGTCTTGCAACTGGACAGAACTGCAGGGAGAGGAGTCAGAGCCGTGTCCCTGGAGGACAACGCAGCCAGGTGCCCGAAGCACTGCCACCGGAGAGGAATCCTTCCTACAGTAGACAGCGCCACACCTCGGAGTGTCTCCTTCTTTGAATGTAACTCGTTGAAGAACACAGGGCTGTCTGCTAGCTGTCCTCATATCCCTGTGCCATAGCAGATTGCCATACTGACCTCCCCTGCTGGCCTGAGGCCCGCCCCTAAGGACAAGCTGTTCCAAGACCGAATTCTGGACCGAGTCCCGATGTTGTATGTATGTATATAATGTATGTATGAATGTATGTATAAATGAATGGATGGATGCATATATGTATGCACGTATGGATGTATGTATCCATGCACGTATGTGTATATGCATGCATGTATGTATGTATGTTTGTATGTATGTATTATGTATGTATGTATGTATGTATGTATGTATGTATTATCAGTAGTATGTATGTCGTATTGTACTGTATGTATGTATGTATGTATGTATGTATGTATTGGGCAGACATTGGGGAAAAAAAGCAAAACAAAGAATGGACGAACAAACATATCACAGTTGTAGCCAAGGAACAAAGAGAGCATCCTGCAGGCATTATACACACACCCTGGTCATTGTGGTGGTATCAGTGCATTATTATATAGGTCGCTTCTTCCACTCTTCTGGAATGGTAATCCTCGTATCATGCCATATCATTTAAGCTGGATGCAGAAGTCCAATCTGGATGCGGTCGTAATGGTGCCACCGATTTCAACTCTGCAACTTTCTGTCTGCTTCTAGGAGAAAGAGCTTGGTGTGTGTCTACAACAGAAACTGTTCAAGGTAGAGTACAAGCGTTTCAACGAATAGTTCTGGAGGTACAGATGACTGTCAAGTTCCTTGAATTCAGTGTGGCTGACAATACGCCCTGCCACTGCAGTAAAAGGGATGTTGACATTGATTGTTAAAAGTTTTAAATCGGGCAGGTTTTAGACTGATTTCACTCTCAATAGGCGTGGAATGCTGTTCAGAAGAGGCATTGATGAGATATTTTTCTTCCAACCTTTGTCCTTTCATGCATTTATTTCATTCATTTCTTTATTAATTTTCCTTGTTTTATCGCTGGCTATTTCTGAAAGAGAGAGAGAGAGAGAGAGAGAGAGAGAGGGGGGGGGATGGGAGACTAGATAGGGAAGCAGAGATGAGTTTTGACGTGGATCTATGCGCAGTGAAGACCTGTCCGGAGACGGAGGAAAAGGGCTGGTGGTTGGCTGATCTACTCCTTTGTTCTTCCTGTCACGCCTTCGTCTGCTGCCTCTCCCCCCGGTGAAGGTAATTTGGCGAGGTGATGTCCTCGCCTCAGTCTCTGCTCAAGCCCACCAACATCACGGATGATACACGGCTGCCACAGGCAATCCACAGTGCCTCACATACAGACACATTTTGGTCATGAAACGAGACCCCCCCCCCCCTTTCTTCCTCCTCCACCAATTCCTCCACCCCATTCCATCTCATCCCCCTCCCTCCCTCCCCCCCCCCCCCCCCCCCGCCCCGTTCCTTTAGAAAAGTTTGGCATTTAAGATCAATTTGCCATCCATGACTGAAAAGCGGCGAGTACATTTACTAGAATTTGTTATGTAGCCGTAGTTCCAACAGTTTTGGTGTCATTTAACTGTAAAATTAGTTATTTAAAGATGTCCTAGGTCGCGGTTCCAGTCGTGACGGCACGAGCTGCCTTTGTCACTGAAACATTGCATTGGCTGTGCCTCAGGATGTCTGTCACTCTAATGTTACATTGGTTGTGCCACAGGATATCTGTCACTGTAATATAACATTGGTTGTGCCTCAGGATGTCTGTCATCTAATATATTACATTGGTTGTGCCACAGGATGTCTGTCACTCTAATATTACATTGGTTGTGCCACAGGATATGTCATCTAATATATTACATTGGTTGTGCCACAGGATATCTGTCACTCTGATACTACATTGGTTGTGCCTCAGGATGTCTGTCACTCTAATGTTACATTGGTTGTGCCATAGGATATCTGTCACTCTAATATATTACACTGGTTGTGCCACATGATATCGGTCACTCTAATATTACATTGGTTGTGGCACAGGATATCTGTCATTCTGATATTACATTGGTTGTGTCACAGGATATCTGTCACTCTAATATTACATTGGTTGTGCCACAGGATATCTGTCACTCTAATATAACATTGGTTGTGCCACAGGATATCTGTCACTCTAATATTACATTGGTTGTGCCACAACATTAAGGCGATGTATGACGGCATCAAGCAGGCGTTGGGCCCAATACAAAAGAAAACTGCCCCTTTGAAATCAGCTACAGGGGAGGTGATTCAGGACAGAGAACAACAGATGGAGCGCTAGGTAGAACACTACACTGAGCTATATGCAAGGGAAAATGTAGTCACAGAAGATGCCCTGAATGCCATAGAGCGCCTACCAGAACTGGAAGAGCTTGACAGAGAACCAACCATACACGAACTCAACGAAGCCCTGGACGCTCTTGCCTCTGGCAAGGCACCAGGGAAAGATGGTATTCCCGCCGAAGTACTGAAGTGCTGTAAAGAGACACTCATCACTGAGTTGCATGAAATCCTCTGCCTCTGTTAGAGTGAAGGCGAAGTACCACAAGACATGAGGGATGCTAATGTCGTCACACTGTACAAAAACAAAGGTGACAGAAGCGATTGCAATAATTATCGTGGCATATCCCTCCTTAGTATCGTTGGGAAAGTCTTTGCACGAGTAGTACTGAAGAGGCTCCAAGTACTTGCAGAGCAAGTTTATCCTGAATCGCAGTGCGGTTTCCGTGCCAACAGATCCACTATAGATATGATCTTCTCCCTTAAACAACTTCAGGAGAAATGTAGGGAGCAAAGGCAGCCACTCTTCATTGCCTTCATAGATCTCACAAAGGCTTTCGATCTGGTCAGCAGGGATGGCCTCTTCAAGATCCTCCCCAAGATTGGATGTCCACCCAAACTTCTCAGCATCATCAGATCCTTCCACGAAGACATGAAAGGCACTGTCGTCTTTGACGGCTCAGCATCAGCTGCCTTCAACATACGGAGCAGAGTGAAACAGGGTTGCGTCCTGGCTCCCACCCTGTTTGGAATCTTCTTTGCTGTGATGCTGAAACACGCATTTGGTCCTGCAGCTGAAGGTATCTACCTCCGAACCAGGACAGACGGAAAGCTCTTCAACCTTTCCAGACTAAGAGCCAAGACTAAAGTCAAGCTGAGGTGCCTGCGTGACTTCCTCTTTGCAGACGACGCAGCAGTAATCACCCACTCAGCCGAGGACCTACAGCAGCTCATGACTTGCTTCAGCGATGCCTGCCGAGACTTCGGGCTTACCATTAGCTTGAAGAAAACACAGGTCATGGGACAGGATGTTGACTCTCCCCCAGTCATCAGCATCAATGACCATGAACTGGATGTCGTCCATGACTTTGTTTATCTGGGCTCAACTATCTCAGACACCCTCTCACTTGACGCAGAGCTCAACAGGCGCATCGGCAAGGCAGCTACCACCATGACCAGACTGACAAAGAAAGCATGGAACAACAGCAAGCTGACTGAGCACACAAAGATCCAGATCTACAGAGCCTGCGTCGTGAGCACCCTCCGTATGGCAGCGAGTCTTGGACTTTGCGTGCCCGACAAGAGCAAAAGCTCAATGCTTTTCATATGCGTAGCCTCCGACCATTCTGAACATCACCTGGCAGGACAAGGTCCCAAACAACACTGTCCTGGAAAGAGCCGGATGCACCAGCATGTACACGCTGCTGAAACAGAGACGTATGCGCTGGCTCGGCCATGTCGTGCGCATGGATGACGGACGGATCCCTAAAGACCTCCTCTATGGAGAACTTGTGCAGGGAAAACGTCCCACAGGCAGACCACAGCTGCGATTCAAAGACGTGTGCAAGAGGGACCTAAAAGCCTTGAACATCGACCAGCAACTGGGAAGCAACAGCTCTCGAACGGTCACCTGGAGACAGACTGTGCAGAAAAGACTCTCCAAGTTCGAAGAGACACTCGCTCAGCAGCACGGGGAAAAGAGAATGAGAAGAAAGGCTGCAGCCCAGGCAGACAGACCAGCGTCAGACTTCATCTGTGCCCTCTGCCACAGGGACTGTCATTCCCGCGTCGGACTGGCCAGCCACACCCGTCGCTGTACCAGAATAGACACATAGAGCGCAACTCCATAGTCTTCCGAGACTGAAGAATGCCTACTACTGTGCCACAGGATATCTGTCACTCTAATATTACATTAGTTGTGCCACAGGACATCTGTCACTCTAATATTACATTGGTTGTGCCACAGGACATCTGTCACTCTAATATTACATTGGTTGTGCCACAGGATATCTGTCACTCTAATATTACATTGGTTGTGCCACAGGATCTAATATTACATTGGTTGTGCCACAGGATATCTGTCACTCTAATATAACATTGGTTGTGCCACAGGATCTAATATTACATTGGTTGTGCCACAGGATCTAATATTACATTAGTTGTGCCACAGGATATCTGTCACTCTAACATTACGATCGTCATGACATGCCTAGTATCTGTCATTTAAACTTTACAGTTGTCATGAGGTGAGTATTTGTCATCCTGTCCATACAATCGCCAAGGCGAGGTGTTCTCCCCCAAGGGGCGTCAACCCCAATTCCACGATGAAGTTATGTGAGACAACACAGTGCCGTGCACTACAGTGCGACTGACCGGTTGCGGAAAGAAATTCGGGGGAAGATAACGCCTGTCTTTCTATTGCAAGGAGAGTTACTTTTTTCTCAGTTTCTGACTCAAGCAAATAGATGTAGAGTCAAATATTTGAGCTGAAGCCTACACCAAGATAACGATTTGGACATTGAGTGTCTGTATGACAGGCGCACCGTCAAACACCTGTTTTAGGTAGTTTTTTTTTTTCTCTCTCCTCAGATTCAATTGTTGAACTGTCTGAGGGGACAACAGTTCTTTGCGCGTACCCACCAGTGGCAAGTGTCCCATGAAAATAGCGGAGTTACTCTCGCGGAACGCGGAGTCTGAAGGCTCTCTAACACGGATTACCTCCCATGCAGATTTCCGAACACCGTCTATTCAATGCATTGTCATACAATAGAATACAATGCAATGCCATAAAATACAATATAATATAATACAAAACAATGCCATACAATGATACGCCACACGAAATTTGCAACCACAAAAATAATCGACAGAACCAATAATCAGCTGTGGTGTGTGTGTGTGTGTGTGTGTGTGTGTGTGTGTGTGTGTCGTGCGTGCGTGCGTGCGTGCGTGCGTGCGTGCGTGCGTGCGTGCGTGCGTGCGTGCGTGCGTGCGTGCGTGCGTGGTGTGTGTGTGTGTGTGTGTGTTGTGACCCCTTCCTTCCTCCTCCACCCCTACCCTCTTCCAATCTGTCTGCAAAATGACTGAAAAAAGCAGCAGCAGCAGCAACACCACTACCACCACCAACACCACCAACAACAAGAACAGCAACAACAACAACAACACATAACAACGAACAACAACAACAACAATGGCAGCAACAACAACAACAACGACTGCGACGACGATGACGACGACGACGACAACGATTGCAACAATAAAAGGCAGTCCCCGTGGCCTGATAGTGGACTGGCTGTGGATAAATACAACAGCAACAACAACAACAACGATGACGACGACAACAACGACGACGACGACGACAACAACGATTGTAACAATAAAAGGCAGTCCCCGTGGGCCTGACAGTAGACTAGTTGTGGATGAAGACATCAGGAGACGAGCCCCACTCTCCCGGGCTAAGTGGGGGTGGCCAAAATCAATTTCCACTTCTCTCGACTGGCGGTGGAACGTTGACAGTCCTACCACAACACACACACTGCCCCCCCCCCCCTCCCCCCTTCTCTCCTGTCGTCGTCACGGACTCCACCAATTTCTTTTTAATTCATCAATTGGCCTGTCCGTCCGTCTGTCTGTCTGTGTCCGTCTGTCTGTCTGTTCTGTCTGTCTGTGTCTGTCCGAATGTCTGTCCACCGACTGTGGTTGGGTGGGTGATGGTTTATTTCGGTTTGGGGTTGTCTTCTTTTTTCTTTTTTCTTTTTTTTTTGTGGAGAGGGGTGGAGGTGGGGGTAGGGGGTGGACGAGGAGTTGGAGAGGGGTGTTGATATTAACTGGCAAGCTTCGTTACTTACCTGCCTAACTTGTTTGTTTACTAATCTATTCCATTTCATTGTAAAATGATAGGCGTCAGATATCTGCTGATGTTTCCATCTGTATATTTTGCGCATGGGTCCAGGTCCAGTGTACCCAGGTCCTAGGTCGCTGATTCATAGATGTCCACGTCCTGTAGGTTCATGTCATGGGTCCAGGTCCTATGTACCCAGATCCTAGGTCGCTAGTTCCTAGATGTCCAGGTCCTACGGGTTCATGTCATGGGTTCAGGTCCTATGTACCCAGGTCCTAGGTCGCTAGTTCCTAGATGTCCAAGTCCTATAGGTTCATATCATGGGTCCAGGTCCTATGTACCCAGGTCCTAGGTCGCTAGTTCCTAAATGTCCAGGTCCTATAGGTTCATGTCATGGGTCCAGGTCCTATGTACCCAGGTCCTAGGTCGCTAGTTCCTAGATGTCCAAGTCCTATAGATCCATGTCATGGGTCCAGGTCCTATGTACCAAGTCCTAGGTCGCTAGTTCCTAGATGTCCAGGTCCTATGGGTTCATGTCTTATGGGTCCAGGTCCTGTGAGTCCAGGTCCCGCAGTGGTGAGAAAAGACACTTTATACTGGCGAGGGAGGGAGGGGGGGGGGGCTGAACTGATAAGTATTTTGACATCACCACTATGGTTTATCCTCCTAATTTGAATAAAGTGGGTGGTGGGAGGACGGGGGGGGGGGGGGGTCATTGTCGATGTTCATGCTAGATGAAGCTATGTGCGTCGTTTTCTTATCTTCCAAATTCTTGTAAAAGTGGGTAGGAGGGGAGAAAAGGCAATATCGGAACATGCGGTCCTTTTTTTCATACGAAGAAGCAAAATATATGGCGCCATCTGATGCAACCCGAGCCAAGATATTACCCCTAATACATCTCACCAAAAAATTAGTCACGACCGTACAACAGCCTGAGTGTGTTCAAAATACGTGCTTTTATTGTTTGTTTGTTTTGGGGGTTCCTTTTTTGTTGTGGTTGTTTCTTTGTTAGTTTGTTTTGTGTCTTTCTTTTGGGGGAATCCCCTTCTTTGTCTCTTTTTGGTTATTCGGCGTCTCAACGGCTTCAAATCGTGGTGGTGGCGATAGGGATAGGGGGCAGAATGTACTCTACTTCTCCCCCATCCCCAAGCCCTGAGTTTTCGGGAAGGGGAGGGGGAGGGCGGGGGCTGGCCTCCCTGATTCCGACGTTACTGGTTTCTAAGCAGACACAGAAAACAGAAAGGGAATTTCTGCGGTATGTCTTTTTTCTTTTTCCATAAGCTCTTTTGAGCGATTCAGTATAGCCTGAAATAAGGGTATGTTTTTTATCTTATGGGCGTGAGGGGGGGGGATAATCATTTTGTTGTTTAACGAAATTTTCATTTCACTGTGATTACCGAGTTAAGGAGCTGTTATCTGAGATTCATAACAGTGTATTTAAACGTTTGCAAACAATTGACGTCTGTTTGACAAAAGAGGGGAATAGCGACGCGCTTGAACAACTGTCTGTCTGTCGGTTTGCATGTGTGTATGCGACTCCTGTTTGTTGGCTTGACCTCTAAGGAAAATCGCACCCATGAGTAATATTGCCTTTGGGTCGAGGTAAGCTCCCTTGATGATGAGCAATGACAAGGTATTGTGTGCTCGCCCTTTTTCAACTGCAAGAAAGTTTGCGCGACTCGACGACGACTTTTGTAACAAGACAAATATGTACTATATGAATGAAACTGGCAGAGATTTAGACCAAAGATTTCAGCAACCTGGTATCTAATGCAGCTTCTTTTCATTTTGATCCGCCTCAAAGTTTCAAATGGCAGGGGGGGGGGGGGGGGGGGGGGGGGGGGGGGGGGGGGGGGGGTCAGAAAGAACATATTTTCCACCCACGAGCCGGCATTCTTTTTTTTATGCTCCATAGGTAGTAAAATCTTCTGACTGGTGCCTGAAATGGTCGGCATTCGCATTGCAGTAGAGAGCAGCGGGTTTGTTGCTTTTACCTTTTACGTCACTACAGCAGGACAGTGAAAGCTAAGGAGGGACAGACGGTGACGACGGTCACATGCACAAGACCTCCCCTCCCCTCTTTGTGTCATCTCCCATCCCTCCCTCTTCTTACACACACACACACACACACACACACACACACACACACACACACACACACACACACACACTTGCCTGCCCGTGCGCACTAGCACGCAGGCGCGCGCGCGCGCCACACACACACACACACACACACACACACACACACACACACACACACACACACACACACAGTGAAGAAAGGAAACCCTGGGCTTTCCGTAAAACAAAAAATGTTACTGAAAATTAACATTCCACATCATTTTTGTTTTCTTCACCAGCATCAAATTCCAGCATAATTATGTGTTTGCATTCTCAGTTTCTTTGAGTTCTGTCAATTGTTCGGTCGCTTCTTTATCGTGTGTGACATTTCTTTCATTCGGCGTGTTAACACAGATGCATTGTGTTTTGTTTTTTTTGCTTGAAGACATATCCGTTACAATAGGCGAAAGCCATGGAGTCCTTGATACAACAGTAGTCTGCTGTTTTGAGAGAGAGAGAGAGAGAGAGAGAGAGAGAGAGAGAGAGAGAGAGAGAGAGAGAGAGAGAGAGAGAGGGTGATTGACAAATTAAAGGAAGCAGCGTTTAAAATAACTCCGACGAGACAGGCCCAATCATTAAAAAAAAAAAGAGAACTGTGAAAACTGCAACGAAAAACAAAATAGACAACACGTATATCTCCAGAAAACCGCCCTCTTTTCCAAACTGCAGGGATTTGACTTGTTATGGCGGCAGTTCCATCAAACATATTATTAGTCACACTTCTTGATTCAAAGACTCCTATTTACAATAATGTTTTGAGCGCATTCGTAAGTTTTAACTTCCACAAGTTTAACTCCCAAATGAGGCTACTCGCTGTAGTCTGTCTGCGCCTTTTAAAAAAAAAAAAAAAAAAAAGACTGAGAAAAGAAAAACTGAAAAAGTGAATAAATGATCGATTCTCACACGTTTGGTTTTATTTCTTCATCATGACATGGTCTTTAAAATGTTTCTACGTTTCTAGTTGGCTGATTTGCGTCTTTTCTGACACCCGCATTTCAAGAGGATAAAACCGTACATCAAATTTTCAATGATCGGCTATTTGTCTGTACACGAAAATGGAATTTGGCACAGCCATCGATCTGACAGAGCAAAACACAGTGGCATCACTCAGTGTGGGCCAACATGGATCTCGGCATCATCAATGGGGCATTCTCTGCACAGACAGGCGTAGAAGGCTCTTGCCAAAGGCTTCGTCAGCAGGAAGAGACGTGGAATGAGGAGTCTGAGGGCTCTTGCCAAAGGCTTCGTCAGCAGGGAGAGGCTTGGGGTGTAAAGCTTGTGGGCTCTTGCCAAAGGCTTTGTTAACTGGGAGAGGCTTAGAGAAAGAGGCCTGAAGGCTGCTGCCAAAGGCTTTGTTCACTGGGAGAGGCTTAGAGAAAGAGGCCTGAAGGCTTCTGCCAAAAGCTTCGTCAACACGGAGAGGCACTGAGTGAGGAATCTGATGGTTGTTGCTTGGAGAGAGGAGCCTACAGGCGGTTGTCAAAAGCTTGTTTAGCTGACAGAGGCTTGGAGAGAGGGGCCTGGAGGCTCTTCCCAAAGGCTTCTTCAGCCTTTCGTTTACCCGGTGCTCTCTTCCCTGTCAGGAAAATCTGGGATGAATGATGGTCCTCTCCTCTGCTTCCTGTGGCTGGTGTCGTCACGTCAATGTCGACAAAACTTCCACACCTCTGTTCCCAGTGCTCAGGGCTTTCCGGAGTCGTTTTCAACTGTTGACGGCTTTCACTGGTCCGTTCCCAGTGTTGACGGCTTTCATTGGTCCGTTCCAAGTGTTGACAGCTCACCCCGGCCTGGTACGAATGGCATGGTGGGTCCTGACTCCAGGGCAGAAAATCGGTCTTGGAGTTAGATGCAGGTTTCCCTAGAAGAACAAAACCAGGCAATGCAGACGACTCTGTCACGGTGCTGCTCACAGCACGCTGAAGGGGGGTGTCCACCGAAACCGGATGGTCTGGTCCGATAGGAACGTCCACAGCAGTTCCAGAATTCTGGCCACCAACTGAAACGTCCTGCTCTGAAGCTTTGTGCAAAAACGCCAGATCTGCTTTTGTCTCACAGGTGACGGGAAATGCACCCAACGAAGAACTGCCAGGTGATGACTCCCAAGACCGACCGGACTGAGACACAGCAGAGGGAGCACCTCCAGCCATCACGTTCCTCCACTCCTGCCCGCAGCGCCGACCCACGATCTGTGGCAATGTCCACACTCTCCACTCGTCACTGTCAGGTGATGGAGGAGGAGCCGGCGGAGAACGGCCATGCTTGCGGCTACAGTAGGGAGGAGACTCCGCGCCGTCGTGAACGATATCCGAACCGACGATCCTCATGAACGTGTCAAACCTGGGAGCCAGGAAGATCGCGGCTGGACTGTCAGGTGACGGTGGAGAACTTGCCAAGGACTTTCTTCTCCGCGGCGGTGGTTTCAGGGGACGTTTGAAAGGTGAGGAGTCGCTTGCGGAGGAGTTTCGGATCCCCTTCCTGTCACAATGCAGCAGTCCCATGTCATTTTCCTTGGAATCTTCGGTTCTCTCTGAAGGGTCAGATCCGGAAGCCTCACTGATGAAAAGCTTAAGGTCCATTCTGGTCGATGTGCCTCAGCTTTCTCTCGGGTTCAACGCCGCCAAGCTCTGGACATTCTGAAAACGAGAAGGGAATGAATTAATTTGGCGCTAAAAGCATAATAACGGTCATTGGCAGCTACGTGGACAATGGAATGACGGAAACGACGACAATGTCTGGATCAAAATGACACTTGTCGCTTGACTCATGATGCAAATCAGTCGTCATTCTTCAGAAGACCAATAGTTCGCGGGAGTGGGGGTGGGGGTAAGGGGGGTAGGAGGTTTCAACGTTTGAAATGCATGACATTAATTAGCTGGATCATAATGACCAGATGACATGGAAGATTGCGCCCACCCATATGAACAACATAGTTCACTCCCTTGTGAAAAAGTACACTTTGAATTAAAGAGTCCACCATTGTGAAAACTGACAGATACTGACGGCTCTACACAGCTTTTTTTTATCCCTTTGGGACTGAGCGCGTCATGGATTATCTCATTGATAACACACGGTTTGGGACCTGTGTAGACTCTCCTTATGCCCAGAACCTCAGCTATCGGATGAGTCTTCATTTTGGGAGAATCAACGATATTGTTAACGCAATTCAAATGGATACGACTCTGAGGTTTCTAGGCTACAGCTTAGCTGAAGAGTAGGAGGTTACAGCTTTAACTAGCTGAATGGCACTATCCGACAGCGTTAATTAACTGAAGGGCAATAATTAACTGAAGGGTGCTAGGCTACAGCGTTAATCAACTGAAGGGTAATAACTAACTGAAGGGTACTATGCCACAGCTTTAACTAACTAAAGGATACAAGGCTACAACATTAATTAACTGAAGGATACCAGGATGCAGCTTTATTTAACTGAAGGGTACTAGACTACAGCTTTAATGACGTGAAGGGTAGCAGGCTACAGTTTTAATTAACTGACCGGTACTAGATTACAGCTTTAGTTAACTGAAGAGTACTAGGCTACATCGTTAACTAACTGAAGAACACTAGGTTACAGCTTTCAATGAACTGGAGGGCACTAGGCTACAGTTGTGATTCGTAAAGGATACAAGGCCACAGCCTTAGCTGAAGGGTACTAGGCTACAGGTTTACCTCAATGGTACAAGTGTACAGGTTTAGCTGAAGAGTCCTGGACCACAGCTTTAGCTGAAGAGTACTATATAGGCTACAGCTTTAGCTAAAGAGTACTGGACCACAGCTTTAGCTGAAGACTACCAGGCTATAACTTTAGCTGAAGGGTACTAGACTACAGGTTTAACTGAAGAGTACAAGTGTACAGGTTTAGCTGAAGAGTACTATATAGGCTACAGCTTTAGCTGAAGAGTACTGGACCACAGCTTTAGCTGAAGACTACCAGGCTATAACTTTAGCTGAAGGGTACTAGACTACAGGTTTAACTGAAGAGTACAAGTGTACAGGTTTAGCTGAAGAGTACTATATAGGCTACAGCTTTAGCTGAAGAGTACTGGACCACAGCTTTAGCTGAAGACTACCAGGCTATAACTTTAACTGAAGGGTACTAGACTACAGGTTTAACTGAAGAGTACAAGTGTACAGGTTTAGCTGAAGAGTACTATATAGGCTACAGCTTTAGCTGAAGAGCACTGGACCACAGCTTTAGCTGAAGACTACCAGGCTATAACTTTAGCTGAAGGGTACTAGACTACAGGTTTAACTGAAGAGTACTAGGCTACAGCTTTAGCTGAAGAGTACTGGACCACAGCTTCAGCTGAAGAGAACTAGCTACAGCTTTAGCTGGAGTACTAGGCTACAGCTTCAGCTGAAGAGTACTAGGCTACAGCTTAGCTGAAGAGTACTAGGCTACAGCTTTAGCTGAAGAGTACTAGGCTACAGCTGAAGGGTACTAGGCTATAGCTTTAGTGAAGAATACTAGGCTACAGCTTTAGCGGAGAGTACTAGGCTGTAGCTTTAGTTGAAGAGTACTAGGCTACAGCTTTAGCTGAAGAGTACTAGGCTACAGCTTTGACTGTAGGGTACTAGGCTATAGCTTTAGCTGAAGAGTAGTAGGCTAAAGCTTTAACTGAAGAGTAGTAGACTATAGCTTTAGCTGAAGGATACTAGGCTATAGCTTTAGCTGAAGAATACTAGGCTACAGGTTTAGTTGAAGAATACTAGGCTACAGCTTTAGCTAAAGAGTACTAGGCTATAGCTTTAGCTGAAGAGTATTAGGCTATAGCTTTAACTGAAGAGTACTAGGCTACAGCCTCAGCTGAAGGGTACTAGGCTATAGCTTTAGCTGTACTAGGCTATAGCTTTAACTTAAGAGTACTAGGCTACAGCTTTGACTGAAGAGTACTAGGCTACAGCTTTAACTGAAGAGTACTAGGCTACAACTTTAGCTGAAGAGTACTAGGCTATAGCTTTAACTGAAGGGTACTTGGTTGCAGCTTTACCTCAACGGTACTCGACTTAAACTTAAGCTGAAGGGTATTAGGTGTTTCAACATTTACCTGGACAGAATGATGACTGACACACTAGAAGGACATCAAGGCTCCGTAAGCATTGGCGGCAGGATAGTAACAAACCTACGCTTAATGACGTCGACGGGCTGGCAGGTGAAGAGAAGGAACTAGCCAACCTAGCAGAGCGCCTTCACCAATGTTCTGCTGCATTCGGCATGGAGCTCAGCGCCGAAAAGACAAAACTTGTCTCCAAAAACACCAACGGCATCAACGCTCACATCAATATCTAGGAAGTAAAACTAGACACAGTTCAGAACTTCTTCAAGTACCTTGGGGCAATTGTTTCAGGTTAGGGACCAAAACCTGAAGTGCTCTCAGAGTTGCGCAAACGACAACAGCGCTAGCCAGACTAAGACCCACCTGGAATTACAGAAACATCACAATCAGTTCCAAGATCAGACTGATGCGCTCCTGGTCATTGCTATATTTCTCTATGTCTGTAAGACATGGACTCTGACAGCTGAACTTGAGATAAAGATTCGGGCATTGGAAATGAGATGCTTCCGCAAGATCTTTGGCATCTCATTCAAAGACCACATTACCCACTTGGAGGTCCAGACCAGAGTAAGGCAAGCCATTGGACCATACGAAGACCTGTTGTCCGCAGTGAAAAGAAGGAAAATGAGATGGTATGGTCATGTATCAAAATCAACAGGACTTGCCAAACCATTTTACAAGAGTGCAAGAAAGCAAAAGGAGAGGAAGACAGAGAAATAGATGGGAGGACAACATCAGTGAATGGACTGGCCTCACACTCAGCAACTGCCTGAGAGCGTCAGAGAACGGGAGGAGTGGAGGAAGCTGGTTGCAAAGTCTTCTGTGGCGCCCCAACGGTCTCCAAGAACTCTGGGATAGGTGAGGTGAATAACTAGGTTACAGCTGAAGGGTATTAGGCTACAACTTTTTATTTAGTTTGATTCCACGATGAATTGGTGTAGTCTACATTTTGGGATGGGCGCTTTAGGAATATCATCATCATCATCATCATCATCATTCATCAACATCATCAAACATCATCATGTGTGTGTGTCTGTGTGTGTGTCTGTGTGCGTCGTGCGTGCGTGCGCGCGCGCGGCGCGCGCGTGTGTGTGTGTGTGTGTGTTTGTGTGTGTGTGTGTGTGTGTGTGTGTGTGTGTGTGTGTGTGTGTGTGTGTGCGTGCGTGTGCTAGTGCGTGTGCGTCTGTGTGCGTGGTGTGTGTGTGTGTGTGTGTGTGTGTGTGTGTGTGTGTGTGGTGCGCTCGCGCGCGTGAGTGCGTGCGTTGTGTGTGTGTGTGTGTGTGTGTGTGTGTGTGTGTGTGTGTGTGTGTGTGTGGTGTGCTGGCGAGAGGGAAGGGAGGGCGGGATGAAAGGGGCAGACCATCAAAGACTTGATCCCGGAAGGGGAAGGGGAAGGGGGGGAGGGATAGGGAGGGATACTCAATCGACATAATGAAGAGTTCCTCAGCTTCGTTCTGAACCAGCCCCAGCCTTGCAGGCGGGCGAGAGGGGAACCATCAAGAAATTTTAAGCGTCTGGGCCGATCGATTTTAAAAGCTTTTCTCACATCTGGGATCAATGACACACCGTCTGGTTTTATTGCCTTCTAATGGACGTTCTGGTCGGCTTTATAGGGGGGGGGGGGGGGGGGGGGGGGGGGGCGGGGATCTGGGACGTCACGTGTGTGGAAGTGATCTTTGCAGGACGGTTAAAAGCGGAATGAATGGGAGATCATGCGTGACTCTGCACAAAAAGGTCATGTCAACGGCTCGTCCCACTTCTAGCTGAACCGCTTGACGTGTTCGGAAGTGACGTGAAGGGGACGGAGGGAGGGGGGGAGGGGGGGGAGAGGATGGGGGAGGTGACCTTTGAATTAAATTCGTCGCTCCAGTTCCGTCTACATTGTTCCTTTTTTCTTTCTTTTTTTTTTTTTTTTTTTCCTTTTTTTTTCTTTCTTTTTTTTTCCTTTTTTTTCTTTCTCTCTTTTTTTTTTTTTTGTTTCGTTTGTTTTTTGAAGACTGATAGGTCATCAGCTGAACTGGCTGCATGTTGTTGTATGCAACTGGCACTGAAATGATGATTTAGGAACGTGGCCCTGGTTCAGTTCCAAGTTCAGGTTCAGGTTCGGGGCGATGACGTAAGTCATCATGGCCGCACCAAACAGCACAAATTACAAACCCAGACGCACTGTTTGAAATGCCATAACATTTAACATCTGTATGCGAATGTCCATCGTCAACACAAGAGAGAGAGAGAGAGAGAGAGAGAGAGAGAGAGAGAGAGAGAGAGAGAGAGAGAATGCACGGCGTGAGTGGGTCAATGAGAAAAAAGAAAGAGTTGGAATATCATGGGGAAAGAGGGATGGATGCCTCACTCCTGAGGGAGAAAAATCTTTACCAAAGTTGAAACAAAATTGTGGTTGGGGAGGGGGGCAATCATCAAGGCCTTTGACTTTATTCGCAGCATCCATTGGTGAGGTCGACGTCAGTTGGTGTTTTTTTGAATAACCGACAGTCATACACTGTATAAAGTTTGTGATTGTCAATAACATTTTTGAAGTTTTTGCCACCAGGCGCAAATGACTGAAAGTATGTTTTCTTACACCTGTCCTGCAGTATCATTTTGATTTGTCAATACTTTTATTTTCTGGATACTACATTCATGCGATGTTTAATCAAAACATACTTTATGAACACTGTCAATATTTTCTTTTTTAATCTTGTAAGAGTCAGAACACCTCTGAACCTAGCAGCCTTTAACGGTGGTGAATTGAAGTATTTCAATCATTTCCATTATGCCCTGGATTAACTCGGTAGGAACACCTTGACAATAATGATTGCCTTCAGTCTAAGATACTATACCAGTCAATTTCTCAAGTTTTAGTACGAGTAATGATAACATAAAACACTTGACACAGTGCAACCACATCATGGGGATTCGAACCCAATTCCAAATCTCCCCTAATAGTCTTTCCTTTTTACTCTTTAGTGGAAAAGACTTCCGAATGCCCCCTCCCACTGAAAGGGCATTTCCCCATCAAATATCATTTTCTTCTCATCTCGTGTAATCACGTTTCCATGGCATTTGGCATAACAAATGTTCGATATATAGTAGCAACAACAGCAGCAGTGGTTACTGGCAGTACGCCGCATGTCAGTGTCTGATGTGTCATATCAATGAAAGGCCTTCAGTTTTCATACTGCCCTTTGCTTGTTCTGTGTGCGTCTTGTGCGAGTTATATGATTAAATTGTTGGAGTGTACACCATATCTTTAAACATTCTGCATGCACAACTCTTCCCTATCGTTGTGTAACTGATTTTTTGTTAATCTATCAGTGTTGCTTCTGTCGCTAGAGAGGTTGGT
Source organism: Conus canariensis (assembly GCA_033310375.1). Classification (NCBI taxonomy): domain Eukaryota; kingdom Metazoa; phylum Mollusca; class Gastropoda; order Neogastropoda; family Conidae; genus Conus; species Conus canariensis. The sequence continues at coordinate 8,676,063 of CM065721.1, read as the reverse complement.
GACTAATCCCGATGAGTAATAATCCTGTGTAATAACAACACTGTGTAATATAACTTAGCGCATTTGTTAGCGTTGACAAAAGGTTGATCTAACTTCACACACTATCCTCCAGTTCTTGATTTATTTGGCGGTAAGTATATCCATGGTGGTTCTGATGTCATCATCGAGTTTGAGTTGGATTCGGAAGATCCTGATCGTGGGCTCCCCTTGCGCTGTGATATTCATGGCCGGGCAATTTGAGTAATGTCTATCCTTCTTCGCAATTCAAGGGTTTCAGCCAGTGATTGTCCGGTGAATCTTCTATGCTCATTTAGCATTCCGGCCTGTATACATAACATCCATGTCACAAGTCGTTTTGTTTGCTAAATGTTATGGACCTTTTTTCTGGCCGTATCAGCTGACGGACAGACGGAAACAGCAAATCAAAGTAGATATGAAATGAGGCAGGGAACAGTAAACAGTAAATAATAAACAAGTAGGATAAGAAAATCAAGTTTACGGAGCCCCGACCCTATTCAAAATCCACTAGATAACTTCCCTCAGTAAGAGAGCGGTTCTTTCCTTCAAATTAGCCCGAAATGGTTAAATAACTTGTGTGTTCGGTATTTGTAGAACATTCAGAGGGTTTTCTGATCGAATCCACTCTGACTTCGATGGAATCAAAACACGACAGACAGAAATCCTTTGAAGGCGAGTGAGTGCCAAAACTAGAAGCCAGGCCCTTGATCTTTGAAGCTTGCTACAAATTCTTTTCAGGAAAGAAGGGGGAATGTAAAGTTTGAAGAAGGAATATGGGTGTGTGGGGAGGGGAGGTATCGGAAGTCTTTCGCACCTATATGTTTGTTTTCATAAATGAATATTGCTTAAAATAAAAAGATAAAAAAAACCAGTAATCATGAAGGCAATATCTATATTTACCCCCTGTGCACTTTTCTGTGTGAAATACGGAAAAACTTTTTTTTTTTTCAAAGTAGCATGCTCATGGTACAAGCAAGTTCGAAAAACTTGCCTTTCCGTTCAAGCAGAAGAGTACACAGGGGTAAATATAAACATTCCCATAATGGAGATCGTATTTTCAACCTTACCACATAGGCCTACCCAAATTGAGGCACGTATTGGAGAGTGGTGCAGTGGCCGGGGAAGAACAGTGACCAACTGCCTCACGTCCTCTCAAACAGCAGTGGAATACGGATTTAGTTTTCCCCCACAGTACTCAACTGTACTCAGTTAACGGACAGTCCGGCACGTAGTGGTTGTCCATTTCTTCGCCTTGTTGACGACGTGAGCACAGCTCATAGCACATTTCCCTCCTCTCCTTCATTTTGGAATTCTCACTATAACTGCCGGATGGTGGCCATTTTGCAACAGACGTCAGACTATTTCATCTGTGGAAAGGGAGTGAAGGGGGTAGGTGGCGAGTCCATCAGGACACCCCCCCCCTCTTCCTCCTAACCCCCACCCCTCCCGACCACCGCTTTTCTCTCTCTCTCTCTCTCTCTCTCTCTCTCTCTCTCTCTCTCAACCTCCTTCATGCTCAGAAACTGATCAGCCATTGCAGACCTCTAAATAGAATAGAATTTTTAACAATTGAACAGCAGATGACGTTCTTTGTATTCCACCATTAACCCTTTCACCACAAATGTGACAATGACGCTACAGCAAGGCTCACGGTTAAGGTTCAGGGATCGTGCTGGAAAAGGAAAGAAAAAGAAGGGGGAAAAAAAAAAAAGAGAAAAAAAAATCGGAAAGAAAGAAAAAAGTGCTAATCGTTGAAATTCCAGGGGATTGGGATGGAAGGGAGAAATGGGGCCGGAAGAGGGGAGGTAGGGGGATGTGGGGGGGAGGGGGGGGGTCCATGTGGTAGGCTGCGCGCCTGAATTAAAAAAAAAAAAATTGAAATTAAAGTCTTTCTTTCAAAGGGAGCAATTTTAAGCAAATCTTTAGAGTATTGAGCGATGTTTCAGTCCAACTACAACCAAGGCCATTTGTTCCAATAGTTTTTGTCAATGTCTTTCACTTGTGTAGCATCGTACCGAAGCCCAACAAAGTTGACGTGAGCTTGCTCGTAATGCGACCGGTGGTCCGCAAATTCAAACGCTTAAAAAAACTTCTTCTTTTTTCCCGAAAGAAAACTTCGTTAATTTGTTTCCTGCAAATACAAACAAGATAGATGCTTTCCCGTTGAGTAAAATAAACTTACAGAATGTGGTTGCAAAAAGAAAAAGAAGAAATCCGGATTGAAAACCGATGTACTGCAATATTTGCTGGAGGGGAAGCAATTCCAATGTAAAGGGAAAACATAAATGTGCATCGATTGTGTCCCTTCCTCCGTTGCAGTTGTTTTAGATTTGATCCTCGCGATGTACAATGTTGCATGCGTGCTAGTAATAACCGCGGTGGCGTTTGTTTTTTCCAATAATTATTAATGCGTTTGTCATCGTTCATTGGCTGGTTGTTTGGTTTTGCTTTTTATTCTGTTTTTTTTTTTTTTTTTTAAGACTTACCTTAGTTGCAAGTCATGATTTGATTCTGAATGTCAATCGTAGCTTTCTGTGTTTTATAACTCACATGCGCCCATCATCCTGCTCGAATGGAGTGTAAATGACATGACAGGGCTTTCATTCATGCACAATTTCTTCTCCTGTTTTTTCTCCATACCCACAATCACTGCCATTGTTTTCCTGACACTTCCAAGGGCTGTACAAGTACAGGAAGAGCAACCGAAGATTTTGGGCATGTGCCAATTTACAAAAAAAAAAAAAAAATTACAACAATAAAGAAAAAAATGTTTTCATATTACAAAGTCCATCCTGTTGGTGAAGCATTTTCTACAAGTCCCTGGCTGACATTTACCCCTCCTTAAGTTCAGAATGTACCCTTAACCGGTAGCTGGTGTTCCGTAATTGTCACCCAGAGCTGTGTGGTATTTGTGTTAACTAATGTTGCCTCAAAACAGTCTGAATGATCTCAGCTCTCATTAACAGACTCTTGGTTTTGGATCGAAGATCAACTGATTACACTGGACTCTGATTATTTTAAGCATCAAATCTAGCCCTGCTCCAAATTATTATCTCCGACAAGGTTGTTTTTATCGGTGTCCACTGATTGGTCAGTGAGATAACACAAAAACACTACTGGCCTTGATCCAAGTAGGTGGAATGATGGAATATAACCCCAAGAGAAACCTATTGACGTTGAAGCGGATGTGGATGAAACACGGATCAAGGATCCTTTCAGCAAGTTAATTACCCATTTCCACAGGATGTGACGTCTGTGAAATTCTGTGTTACCAATTGATGGCTCTCTATGAATTCTTACATTTGCACACAACATTATAACTTCCTGGTGATTTAAACACCGACATTTCCTTTTTCCACATCCTGCGTGGCAAGGAGGCAAAACAAAAAGGGAAGCAACTCTTCCAGTCCACATCTTTTACCTATTCCCCTGGTGTGCTCATTAAGTGTACAGAAAAATAAGAAACAAAGCAAATCTGCTAGCTGACCCATAGGGAAACACATTTTTAATGGAGAAAGGGGAAGGGTGGGGAGAAGGAAGGCATAAAGGCTCAGATCAAGCATCCACGTTCTGTTCAACTTTAGCAGAATCTACTGTCCCCCAGGTGCCTTTTTCTCAGGTATATAGTTTTGCTTGCCATTTTAATGGTCATGTTTTGTTCACATCTTTTTAGTAACTGTCTTTTTAGTGTTCTACCAATGTTGCAGTCACACACACGCACACACACAACTAACCCACATACATTGCAGTCAACTGGCATCAAGCTGTACATTTCTGGCTGCACAACCACACAAACTATGTCACCCTTACCCCACTCCATTTGACTCTCCTCACCATCCACTCAATCCTGTGCCACTCTTGTTCAGTCATTAGAGTGTCATTTTCTGGTGCGCTATCTCACAACTTGTACCAAAAAAAAAATTATTTCATGTTCTCTGTCAGCATACACGTTTCCATCTACTCAAAACCACACATTTCCACAATACTCACAACTACCTACATGTTCATCCATTACTACCCACCATCCACTGAATTGCCCTTCACATACGCCCATTTGCTCAGGCACACACATTCACCATGATCACCCCACACTTCTGAACTTTAAAGAATACTAGGGCTCCGTTCCCACACAGGCAAGCCAGGCTGGAAGAATCTGGGTTTGACATCTGTACAGACTTTAACCTCATGCTAGTCCTTCAGATGATCAGACTTTGTACCGAGGGTCTGTGCATAAAAGCGTGCAAGCAAAAATCTTGCATGATTGTCAAATCCCATTCCACTTGAGCGCCCATGAAGAGTTGACACAGGAATATACCATATGCACACTGATGTAATGTTCAAATATCATCTCCGAAGGCGGGAGTGTGGCTACCTTTATGGAGTAAAAACAAGTCACATAAAGTAAAGTATCACCAGTGGTAAATCTTGGCAGTTCTTCCCAAAGAACGAAGAGTGTGCTTTGTCTTTGAGACATTACTTCATGGACATTTCACCAATACAGGTATACAGAATTACAGAAAAGATGTGTGTTCCTCATTATCACTGCTGGTTTGCATTTTTCCCCACGAAGAAAACACATTGAGCTTCTTTCAAACTCTTTTTATTCTGTGCCTTCTTAAAATCATATCATTCAAACATAAATTTCAGCTTCATATTTATTCAAGCATTATTAATGATACTACATACAATTTTACTTTAAGAATTTGTCCGTCTTGATCTATATCTTAAGAATTTGGTAATCAATACTTGCATAAATTTGGTGTCAATTCTTTTACTGTGAATTTCAAAGATATGAGATGTAATGAGAGTTCCTCTTACAGAATTACCTGACCAATAATCATTGTCATTTTACTTCTTCCAAATCTGAACTTCATTTTCTTCTGTCCACAAGTTACTCTCTTCCCTCAGAATGAACAGTTCTCAGCCTGGTTTCTTCTCCATCAGTTCTCCGATAGTCCTGGTTCTGATTAAAGCGCAACAAATCCGGTCTTGAAGACTGAAAGGCAATATCACCTCAGTGGAGAATGCTCATGAATAACAAGATTTAATACGTGGTGAGGGAATGTTTCTGAGAGGCTGACGCTCACAGAGATTACCAATGTGAATGTGCTACTAACATCAAGCAACCTAGGTTTTCACAGGGGTGATGATGATGACACCAATAACAAACTGAAGTAACCAACAGGATGACCTAATGAAAAGACCAAAAGCAAAAGAAATGCATAGGCCATAGATTATGTTCAAAGTTTTTTTTCTTAGCATAATGCATCTTTTTTTTAAATCTATAGAATTAAAGCATGACTGGTTCTTCTCACAGTACTATACGGTAAAGCCCAAGGAATTTCAGGTAGGATTTCTTGATGATGAAAGTGTATGATGCTCTGTCTTCATCCAATTTACGACAAGAAAAGATCAACATAGGAAACTGTTTAAGAACTAAACAAAGCAGTGAGTGTAATTTGCCCTGCATTCATCTAATTTATGATGAATAAGGATCAACATGGAAACTGTTCACAATGCAGACATTCTACAACAAACAACTATAACCCTGAATTCAGCTAAATCCATGTTTTGACCTTTCAGTAAAATCCCACAGATCATCCCATAAATTATCCATGCATACAACAACAAAAATGACAAGACCAACCATTATAACTTTGCACACCAACAAAAGATTTCTTACTGCTACAGGGTCCTGTGAATATTTCATTCCAGTTTCAAATGAAAAACAAATCTGTCATACATAGTGGTATCGAAGTATCAGCTTGTAAAATCACACCTTTCTGTTGAATAGCATTGAAGTGTAGGCTGCAAACAACAGCATTTTAAAGGGGACCAGCAAGGCTGCTAACACACTTAAACAACTTATAGACCACATGGTCCACAGGAGAGACAAATTAAGGCATTACGATTCTGGAATCTTTGAATCAATCAGGAGGTACATAAATCCAAAACATTACCCAGTACCTCAAAGGATGTAATTTTCCCTCTCACACCTTCACAAAAAATTGTAGCACAAACACACACATAAATCCACTGACACAGATTCCTGTTCCTTACGTTGTTTCCATCATCAGACTCCCTAAAACACCCTTCTCCTTCCTGCTCTGCCCACATTAGGCTCATCCATGCATGATCACATACTTGCACACAAGCATATCAGCCCAGACAAGGTGTACAAACACGTACAGAAGTTTATTCATACAATCTAAAGAAGCTGCCTATTGCTGGAGTCGTGTTTTGGCGGTGTAGGCCGACCACCAGACAAAGATGGCCACCATGGCGGCCACAAACTCGCTCTGCAGAAGGGGACCACTCCATACACCCTGAAACAATGCATGTAGGATCAGAATGACTGCCAGGCTGGGGGACACTCCACCAACTGATAATTACGCTGTGCCCAACTCACTGGACAAGCTGTCTGGACTGACAAAGTACAGGGTGCTCCATATACAGGACAAGACAACAACATCTGACAGACAAATATATCATGCTCATCACATACGGCAATGAAACCGAATATAACCGATAATTATACTATGTTCAATACACAGGTCAGTGCAATCAAATATAACTGATAACTATGTTATGCTCAACACATAGTACAATGTAGTTATATACAACTGATAATGGCATTATGTTCAACACACAGGGCGATGCAACCAAATATAACTGTTAACTATGTTATGTTCAATACACAGGGCAATGCAATAAATGTAACTGATTATACTATGTTCAACACAAAGGGCAATGCAATAAAATATAACTGATAAGTATATCAAGCTCTACACATTTGGCACTGCACCTAAATGTAACTGATAAGTGTATTATTCTCAACACAGGGAGTAATGCACCTAAATATAACTGATAACCATTATTCTCAACACATATGGCACCACAACTTAATGTAACTGATAACTATATTATGTTCAACACACAGGGTAATGCAATTCAATACAACTGATAACTATATTATGCTCAATAAAGATGGCTATGCTACAAAATGTAACTGGTAACTATATTTTGCTTTACACATATGGCAATGCAACTAAATACAGCTGATGCTTATACTTTGTTCAACTAGCAGAGCAATACAATTTAATATTACTGACAAGCATATTGTGCTCAACACTCAAGGTAATACAGTGCATTTAATCTAAGGAAGCTGAAAATAAAAGGCACAAACGAAGCCATGCACCAAACATTACAATGGCAAACAGGCGACGTTGGATACATGACTGAATTGGAACTGACATGACTGACCTGCTCAATGATGACCTTTTACAATTCTACTCTACGGGTCAGGTGAATGCTTCAAAGTAGAAGCCAGCAGTAGTCCTGGTAGTACCATGTAACTAGTTATGATTTGTCACAAATGACTGATCAACACGCTGTGCTCCACAGAGACACCAAAATACCTTGAACTGGCCCTGGCTGGACAACTGATGTCTCCCAAGGAGTCACATGGGCTGAACAAGATCTAAGACAGCACTGATGCTTTCATTCTTCTGAGTGACGACAAATCCAAGGGACACTGACAGAGACAAGCTGACAACATCAGTTATAAAGCTGCCACCATTTTTTACGGATAAGAGAGGTGCCTGTGGGAACAAACCTACAGATGGTTCACATTCCTAGCAGGTGATCAAATATATAACAGGCGGATTGGTCAAAGCTGGCAAACTAAACCACATCTCAGGAGAAAAAAAAAAAAGCAAAGGAGATGCACTCCATTTGAACTGCTATTCTGTTCATGTTTATGTCATTTGCAACCCAGCCAACCAAAACAGCCCTTAGACACCAGGTCTGTAAGGGCCTATGGCTTATCATGCATTAAACTCACCCTTCATCAAGAGGCCATATCAGGTCCATCAGAACTGCTATCTCTTTACTTGTTTGTGTGGTCACTCTCCATGTCAACACCAAACAGAAGCTTCTTTTTTCCCCTTTGTTTCATACCTCTGATTTTTAAACTTCAAAACTAGTAGATGTTCCTCAATATCAAACAATAAGTCTCATAAGTGAACTGACCAGAGCAGAGCATTTCTGATGTCTCCTACAACTTACCAGTTACGCTAAATGCCTGAAAGAGTCAAGCAAACAAGCCATCTAACCAAATCAGCCATGGTAATGCTGATGATCAGGGACGATGATATCGGAATATGGGGGGGGGGGGGGGGGGGGATGGAAGAAACCAGGTCACAGCTTGGCCCTTCTCATAATTATATCAAAAATGAGAGAGGAAAGAAGGCTGAGAGGGGGGACAGCGGTCAACTACAGTCACCACACAGTGTCGTAACAGACTGACTGTGAGGCTAACAGTTTAAAACAAATAAAACCATCCTACTCTGTACTTCTGTCCCGTGTCTTTTTATCTGATCCAAATGAGATCATACCTGTTCCTGAATATGCCTTCACAACTTGATCAAATTTCTTTTAAAATGTCAGATTTTTTTTTTCTTTTGATGAGAAATACATTATGCCAGGACATTAAATCAACTTAGTGCACTAATTTCAATGATGTTATAACTTGCATTTGCCCTTTTTTAAACCCAAAGAGCATACGGTTGCAAATATTGTGCTCATTTTTCTCAAATCTACTTCTATGCACAAGTATGTGTGTGAGCATGCAACTCTGCTGAGATGAGATTTTTTACAGCATATACTGATATAGAAAAATGACTTACGGGATGGCTAAGATCCAAGGTAAAGAGTGGCTTGATGTTTTCCGTGTTCTCTCCACTCCTCTGGGCCTATACATAATCACAACAAAGAGCAGACCAGTCAGGTTCTTGTGGTCAACACATGCATACAACAGCTACCAAAACATTTTATATGCAACATAACAACAGATTTTACAACCATTTGAATATACAGCCGTCTCTTACAATGGAAGAATGTACAATCCAAAAAATTGCCAGAGCATTTCAAGGGTTTGTAGCAAACAAGAGAAAAAAAAAAAGATCAATATATGCCCATAAGAAATTATTTGTTCCGACAAGCATTTTTTCTTTCATTATTCAACAAAGCTTGAATCTAGAACTGCCTGCATTAAAAAAAAAACTGTAGGAATTAACAAAAAAAGCTCATACCCATCCACGTCTTATACTGTTTCGCACACACACACACACACACACACACACACACATGCCTTTATTAGAACAAAAATGGGACTGCACAGCATGGCAGCAAAAACATCAACTAAGGAAAAAAAGAAAACTATTCAATCAAATACAAGCATAAAAGACGAGCAGCAGTCATGTGGTTTGTAAAGTGCTTTTTTGAGGTTTTGAAGAACAAAGACTATCTGTCGTATTAATTAGAGATTATTTGAAGAGGTCTATAACAACTCTCAGCAGCAACCTTGGACTATTTGTGAAGAGTCAGTTGCTCACTCACCTTCCTGAGCCAGGCATAGCCCTCTTCGTCAAAGACCCGCACCTGGTAGGTCCCTGATGGAAGCTTTTTATGATCATCCGTCAAACTCAGCTGAAAGCAAAGCCATGCCACCTTAACATGCACATATCTGTACAAATCACTATGTGTGTAATGTGTGTGTGTGTGTGTGTGTGTGTGTGTGTCTGTGTTAGTGTGTGTGTATGCGCGCATGTAAGGGTGTGCAGGCGCACTTTGTGTATGCATGCATGTGCACGCATATATAATTATGTGTTTGACTTTGAGTTCATGTGTGCTAGTATGCATGTTTAACTAATATTTGAAACAACAGATGGGCGAGTTGATGGGTATGTGTGTGGACGTACCTGTTAACGTAAGAATATACATATGAGCAGACACATTTAATTCAAACTGTTAGTGGATAAGTCTGTCTGTGATCTGTGGGAGTGTGGATGTGGGTGTGTGCATGCAGCCAAGCATAATATGCTTAACTCAAGTTTACCTGAAACTTGTTGGGCTCTCCAATCTTGCTGGCAGGAACAGTTTTGCCCCCAAATTCTGCATACAGGTTGATGTTCTACAAATAAGCACAAAAAACAGAGATGAAACTCAAAAGGACCGAAGTTGATAAATTACTTTACAAGATCTATTTACTACTTAGTAACCAGAAATTGCAGATAACATATTGTATCAACTTTCTAATTTCATAGAAAAGATACGAACATTGATTGGAAAAGAAACACATGATGAAATTTACCAGTTCTCCAAGTTTTGTTGTTCTACTCATGAATTATTTATTATTCTCTTCTCCCAACAAATAAATTAAAAAAATTTAAAACTTAATTTTTTTCTCTTTGCTAGTTTATCAAATTAAAGAGATACTTTGCTTTTAAATACCTTTCAAACTCAACATCATACATTATATACATACCTTCAGTCCGTTTTTGCAAGTGACGGAAAACTCAACAATAAAGACTGTTTCTGTGGAGACAGTAGTCTCAGGTGTGGTGTATGTCTCCGATGTCACCTGGGGGCCAAGGCACATATCACCTGTCAACATAGCATTGGTAATAACAGCAAGTATGCGTTGAATTAACATTTAACACAATCAACAACAAAAAATTACTGCATACAAAAATATATTTCATTAAACAAAAAAAAAACCCTTGAATATGGAAACTCAGTATGGTACCCCTATCTTAAAAAACATATAAATATGATTGAAGGTGTTCAACGAAGATTTACAAAGTGTATAACTAGAACGAGTACTCGTGATCTTAGTTATGAGGAGCGCCTAACTCTGTTTAGGTTGCCTAACCTAGAATTCAGAAGACTAAGAGGTGATCTCATTGAAGTATACAAAATTATGCACAATATTTATGATCCTTGCACCACCTCTTCCTTGTTCACTATGGCTAAAAGTAACTATGAAAAGACTCGAGGACATAACTTCAAAATAACCAAAACTAATTTGCAACTAACCAGTTCCGAAAGTTTTTTACTAACCGTATCATTAATCTGTGGAATAATCTTTCCGATGACACTATCAACGCACCATCAGTAAACGCATTTAAAAATCAAATTGACAAAAAGTTTAAAGACCAGGTATTTTCCACGGAGTTGGATCTTTATTAAGACGATGATAAATGTAGTATACACTATGCCTGACTTAAACCATTGGGACTTTCACGAGAAAGTGATCCAAAAAGCACATAAACGGATACTGATTATGAGGGCAAAAGGCTATCAGCCTATAGCCATACACTTCTGTGATTCTGTGACTGATTTCTTCTCTAAGGTGTGGAACACAAAAAAACAAATGTTTTACTTGGGTTTTTTGGAAACTGGCCCCATGCAACGAAGGTTTTTCCCCCCATTCAAGCTGAGAGTGACAGATCGACACGTTCACGACTGACACGAGTCGGTGTCGTCAGTCAACCAATTATGGCTGTGTTTTTCACAGTCCTGATCGAGTCAGTGAATGTAAGAAAACGTTAATGTTTTTCGTTACTGGTATCAATATTCTATTATATTATCCTACGTAATACACAAATTTTGCGAATTCAAATAATACTGTTAGTACTGAAAAAAAACAAAGAAAAAGAAGAAAAAAATCTGGTGACGACTGACCGAGTTGGCGAGTGCCACGCAAGCACGAAAGAAGACGCCCGGCATGATCAGTCTGGGGTGATCTCAATCAGATAAGCATAACTAAGATTTTACTAAACATACAGGCCGGCGGCAAAATCAGAAATACCCGTAATACCATACATTTTTCGAAAATTCTTTACAAACCTTGGGCAATGATGGGAAGCATAAACAATGCAACAACAACGAGGACTTTGCTGGTGGCTGCCATGTTGAACGATGTAAAGAGGTCGCTGTCGTCAAGTAAGGCCGGTAACTGCACCTGTCGTCTGCTTCAAAATCCCATGTCGTCTGCAACAAATGTCAACAGACTTTTCTTTTCACAGATCTTATGCTGGAGTACTAACCAAAGTCACCTAACATTTGTGAGTTTAAGACCAGTAAAAAAAATATTCTAAATGTTTTTAAATCATATTTTTGAAATGAACATGTTAGTTATAAGAATTGTTTACTTGTACTTGCTTTTCACATCCACTCGGTGATTTGTCAGAAGCAGTGGGAAACATTGGTGTCAGTATTTTTACGTTGAAGATATCAGAATCATTACCCATAACTGGATTTGGCAAAAATATACATATGGATCATGTATTTTATTTCATTGTGTTGTTTGCTAAGCACTTTATATCTACACGCTCAAAAAAACAAAAACAAAACAAAAAAATGAAAACTGAAATTGTATGACTAGTCAATCTTCTAAATGGAAAAAAAAATGACAACACAGAAACAACACATTTCAACGACTGAAGTTATCTAACGGCAAGTCAAACATCACACACACTAACACAGAGAAAGAGCGAGAGAGGAGCAGGAATCGAACGAACCAAGGGTGTTGCTGACTGGAGAAAATAAAAAGTTTAGTAAGGAAGTTCTGGGACAGATACTACAAAACAACGTAAAAATAGTTTTTGCTCAAACATGTGACTAGTAAATTCAATAAACCTACTTAAAACTGTGTCCTGGAAAAACTGAATATGTGAAAACTCTTGTCCAGAGGAACGGATACAGGATGACTGACAACAGAGCTAACTGCGCAAAACTAGTTGCAAAGCGAGAGGACTGCAGGCGGAAATCTAAACAAATCTTAAATAAATGTTAGCGAACCGCCCAGAGAACGTGGACAAACGAGTCACAAGACGAAACACAACTAGTTTCGACCTCTTAGGTCTTCATCAGGTGAGACATTAACGAATAAAACAATGAAAATTCACTTACTTCATTCGTTAATGTCTCACCTGATGAAGACCTAAGAGGTCGAAACTAGTTGTGTTTCGTCTTGTGACTCGTTTGTCCACGTTCTCTGGGCGGTTCGCTAACATTTATTTAAGATTTGCGCAAAACTAATTTTGTTTAACTCGAAGGAAAAACTCGCACTCGTAGATTTTTGCTCAGAAATTTAAACTTTAAAATAGGCATTAATACATGGGTATGGCATGAAAGAAAGTAGATTAAAACAGTTGCAATGGGAAATTGTTCATAACATATATCCAGCAAATATTTTGTTACATAAAATGAAGCTGCTGGATGACAGTTAATGCTCAGTCTGCGGAACTGAAATGGATCATTTAGGACGTTTCTTTTTCCACCATCCCATGTAGTCAAAGCATACATGAAGAAAATTGTGGTCTCCATATGAGATGAAATCTATTTGACATTGTATTTGGGTGTAAAGTGGGATTACTGCAGGCGGAAATTGAAACATACGAGCAAATAGAACTACAAATAACATTCAAAACAATGAAAACAAAGGACAAACAAACAGTCACAAACAGTCGCTCAAATGTTCGATTTTGATACAATATTTGGTCTTGGGTGATTTTGCACCCTGATCGAAGAGATAAGCGACTGTTAGTTCGTTCTTTATTTTCATTGTTTTAAATGTTAATTGACAAGTCTGAAGAAGACGAGTAGACCGAAACTTGTGTCTATTTTATAATTTGTGTGTTCATTCGATCGTTTGGCGACCCAGTAATTCTTTTTTTGCTTCGTATTTTGGAGCCGACCGATTGAAGAAAAATAGACGCCAGTTAAATTGTCCCGAGATAATTGTGAGCATGTTCTGGCGTCTAATTAAACGTTTAAAAAAAATGTAAAAAGACGAGAAAAAGACACACACACACAAAAAAAAAACAAGAACAAAATGCCAATACACAGACCATGTAATGACAAAAAAAAAAGGAAAGAAGAAAAGTGCGTCATGACCTGTATGCAATTGAGGGGGGGGGGGGGGGGGGGGGTAGTTGGCAATTTCAGTTTTCTCTGATGCCATTTTTGTCAGCCGTGGATAGGGAACGGGGGGTTATAATCACATGAGGATAGGGGAATTCGGGCGGAAGGGGGGGGGGGGGGGGGGGGCAAAGATGGAGGCAGCGTTACAAAAATGCCATTTTTGCCAGAAGGGAGGCGGGGAGGGGATGGGGGTACCGGGCACCTTGGACGTCGCTAACCCCCCCTCTCCTAATTTTCCTCAGGTAAATCGTGTTCTGTCGACTTCTCTTGTCACGCCGAATATACAAGGGAGAGTATTCAAATCCAGTTGCAACTTCTAAAAATACGGTTGTTTACCATTATCAACGGCTTAGGAGAGAGAGACAGAGACAGAGGAACGGTTGCATGAGTGTGTGTGTGTGTGTGTGTGTGTGTGTGTGTGTGTGTGTGCGTGTGTGTGTGTGTGTGTGTGTGTTAGTTCTTTAGTTTAACGTCTATTCACTATAAGTGTTATTAGACGGGGAGAAAAAAAAAACACACACACACACACATATGATTGTGTGTGTGCGTGTACGTGTGGTGTGTGTGTGTGTGTGTGTGTGTGTTTGTGTGTGTGTGTGTGTGTGTGTGTGTGTGTGTGTGTGTGTGTGCAGAGAGGAGAAGAGAAGGATAGGCGCATGTCATACTGGAAATCTCTCTCTCTCTCTCTCTCTCTCTCTCTCTCTCTCTCTCTCTCTCTCTCTCTCTCTCTCTCTCTCTTTCTCTCAGAGAGTCGCTGACGTAGTCGCTGATGCTTTGTTGTTGTTGTTTTCGATTCAAAAATTCAGTTTATCTTCAATGTTAAATGTGTCTGTCTTATTGCTGTTTGTTGCTATGTCTATATAATTGTCACTGTCCTATTTTGTTGTGTAGAATAGCAATGACAGACTGTTAAATTAGGCACTGCCCAAAATTTTTAGTCATAAATAATAATTTGTTTTACTCTCTCTCTCTCTCTCTCTCTCTCTCTCTCTCTCTCTCTCTCTCTCTCTCTCTCTCACACACACACACACACACACTCTCTCTCTCTCTCTCTCTCTCTCTCTCTCTCTCTCTCTCTCTCTCTCTCTCAGATCTGTCAAATTAAGAGCTCATGGCTTAGGTAACGCAAACACGTTTAAAACCAGTGAGAAAAATGCTGATTGTCCGTTGTTAGGTCACTGCATAAAAGATTTAGTGCACTTTATTTTTCAGTGTTCCTTCCTTTCAATACACATAAAATATTCATTCTTCAATTTGACTCATTTCCATCTTACGTTAAGTGGTGTAAGAAATCATTTCTCTGTTGTTGTCGGTGTAACAAGAAGAACGATGCTGTAATCTGTTATTTTTTTTCCTGATAATTACCGTGTTATTTTGTAATCAGCCGATGGTCATAGTGCATCCGTGCGTTCACGCTTGCGTCATGCTTCCGTGCGTGAGCATGCAAATGTGCATGAGAAAAGGAGGGGGGGGGGGGAGTGGGCTGTCGGGGATCTTTCGTGCAGTGGGGCGAGATCGTGGGTAGGCTAGAGGACGGGTTAAGAAGAACGATTGCGTGAGAGCTCATGTTTCCTGTTTGTTTTTATGCGTGCAGGGTGTGGGAAAGGAATGAGAACTGTTTGGTGGGACTTACGGAGTGGGGGTGGGGGGTAGGGGGGGGTGGGGGGGGGGGGGGGAGAGTAGGAGGGGGAGAGAACTAGTAAACAGGCATTCTGGCTCACCCACCTCCGCCAGCTCCAACCGGCTGAAGCCGGTTTCGCTGTTGCTCCGGCGGGTTACCCAGAATGCCTGTTTACTAGTTCTCTAATAGTAAACACTTTACAAACATACATAATGTGTAGGATTATCTGTTTTTAATACTAATTTACTAAACTTTTGAGACTTAAGTTTTTGCTTAATCCTTTGTTTTTCTTGATCGTTTTCAATAACATCATTTTCACGCATACATTCATCAAATGCGTCTCTGTCTTTCATGTGGAATAAAACTACAGTCTTTAATTGCTCTCTAAAGTCTTTTAAAACTGAGTTATATTTTTGACATAAAATCCACACACTTATCCTAGCATGTCTTCCACTGAAAGCTAGTTTTGACAAAGCGTTTCTTTTTTTGACTATATCCTTTTCTGCTGAACAATCATCTATAATAAATAATGTCTGAGTTCCTTCAAACTGTCTATAAAAGTGTTCTAAACACTCACTCAGTTTATTGCTAGGATCAACTAAATAGATTTCATCATCTGTCCATATAAACCTTCTGTCGTGATATGCTTTGTTCCACTTTAATGTTGGACAGAAAATTACTATATGATCAAAATTATAACGATAAACTGTTTGTAATAGGTCGAGGACAAATATTGTTTTTCCACAGCCAGTCTGTCCACAAATCAATGAACAATGAGGGGTTTTTGTCATAAAGTTTAACATCGGCATTGACACCATAGTTTTATAACAGAATTTAATTTACACCAGTTAGTGTTGTTATCATACTCTCTGTCAAAACTTGTTCAGTATAATAAAACCCTATAAGGCCCAAATGTGTAAGATTAATCCAGTTGAGTTCTGTAAGATCGTTTCTATTTAGACTAATATCAATTTTGTTGCTTGTTGTTATGACCTTAATATCCTCGCCATTGTAAAGAACGACGACAGTAACTTTAAGTTTGTCAACGTCTAAGTTTTGCCAGCTAATAAGAATTCCTTTCATAAGATTGTCACTGACGCCCAGAGCTCCATTTCTTGCCTCATCTTTTAAGACAGAAATTTTAAATATCATTGTGAACGTGTCTCCTAATTTTGTGCGTGGAATGAACTGTAATTTTGTAGAAGCTTTCTTTAAAACCGATTCTCTTCTGTGGAGGATGTACTGTTTGTCCCCAAACGGCTTTATTTCGATCTCTTTCCGACTGTTGTCCTCTGGCATAAGACTTACATGTAAAGGGCCAGAGTTCAATGCTTTTCTGAAACTTTTTTGGCGGTCAAAAAATGTAAATGGGCTTAAGAATTCAAATTTTATGTCCCATTCTAAATATGGTTCTAAGTGCCATTTGTTGTCAGTTTTTCGAACTATTTTATATTCATACTGACCCGCATTATTTGCTTCTACATTGCGTAGTTGTTCTAGTTTAGGAAACCTTTTGTTGTCGCCAACCTCTTTGCGTTTATAATAACCATCTTTAGTGTACTCAAAACCATATAAAGTGCCTATCTCACCGTTTTGTTCAAAGTCCTCAACGTCTGCAAGGTCTTTTAATTCTAAAGTTACACACCTCTCAGGCGCTAATGTAACTCCCGATTCTTCTGGTCCACGTGACATTTTTTAAAACAACGTATTATTTTATTTCTAAAACAATGTGCAGGTTATCACATTTTACGACTTTCCCTGTTTTATCTGTGATCTTTATATTAAATGATCTGACCCTCCCACAAGCTAATCTTTTAAACTGTAAATTAGGGAATTGTATAATTTCATAATCGCAATATGCAGCTTTCCCTGATGGAAGAGCTCTTAAAACAGTTGAGGGCCTTCCATCATATAAGTTTTCATCAGTGCTCAGCTCGTCCAAATGAACATAGAGTAATGAATGTAATGCAAGATCGAGCGGATATTCTCCCTCATAAGTAGTTTTGTCTGATGTAACTCTAAAACTATGAATGCCTCGATTGTCAGTTGCAAAGCCTAACATTTTAGCTAGCTCTCCATCAAAATAGTAACCTACTTCTTCTTCAGGTTTGAATGCTAACATTATTTTCAAATTTGCATTGTTAAGTTTGAGAGTAATGTCGAAGTTACTCATTGCTTCTTTTAGCGAGCAAAACCCGTAATAACCATCAGGTATGGTTAACTGGCTAACTAAGTTTCCTCTATTATCATATTTTTTAATCTTATTATTTTCCTTGGATTCAGTTATATTAAACCATACGACTTTGTAGAATATTTCATGGAGTGCAACCCTTTGGGTTCCACATTCATTATCAATAGCATATTCTAAAAACGAAGGACTGTCTTGAGTTGTTATTGTTACAAACATTTTTAAAACAATTTAAAAATGAGTGCATTCAAATATACTAATGCAAAATATTCTGTTGGGCCGCACTACAATCTTAAAAATATAACAACTGATACCCTCGACATTTCTGTGACTCAGTCTGACGCCTTTCAAGTAAAGGTTAGTACTCCATTAAACAGATATCTTAACCCTCCTATTAAAAAAGACTACATCGCGAAAGTGTGGTTCAGTCATCCGATGCAGTTTTATCAGAACCAGTTAAACTTTGCTGTGTTTTGTGCATCAACTGGGTGTGGAGTGTCGTATGCTGATCATTTAAATCATCCTGATCCTTTGGTGAGGTCAGTGTATAGATTTCATTTTTATTACACCTTCAGACGTATTTTATCTGAACTGCAAGCGCCATTACCAAATGACAAAACGTTTAATCCATTCAGCAACAGAATAGATTACAAGGCTTTTGAAAGGATCTGTAACGAATTTGATATTGACCCAAAGACAGACTTTAGACAAAAGTTGGATCTTAATCATGGTTTAGGCACCCTTTATTTTTGGGGCGTGCACAGAAAGTATAACTATGATTGGAATCCTCCTTACACATCTTTCTCTTCAGGCACAACTGTTCACCTCGGGTCCATAGAGCAAGAGCATAAAACAGCATGGACAACATTTATTTTAGACACTTCTAAGGGCCTAACTAGAGCGGGAATAGAACGAATAAACGACTCCATTCGTACTTATGTTTGGTGTTTGCTAGGTTCGCAAGCACAGGCAAGATCTAACATAACTGATCCTTCTACTGGCTTTGATGCACAAAAACAGTACTTGGCAAATTTAGAGGACGCCATTAATTCTGCAATTGATTTGCCTTCAAGTATTAAAAGGTACCAAAATGTTTTACAATTTGCAAGATCGAAAGTAGACTTTGCTGTCGGCACTGGTTTATACATGCTGCCTTCTGACCTCAGACTTCAGATAGGAACAATAATAAACTATAATAATGAAATCCTTGTTGCAGGAAATGAACAGAAGGTTGGACAAAACGACATAAATTCTGAGCCAGTAATATTACAAACAATAAAAAAACAAGATGGCCCCCCAAGAATAAGTCATCCAATCCCCGTGGCCCAAAGCCCAAAGGCCATTGAAGACGCGCGTGATGACCATGAATATGAAAAGACAGCATTTGTTATTGGATTAACTGCCCTAGGATTACTTGGTCTTTATCTTAAAAATTAACCCAACTATTAAGACAACTAATGCCCATAAGTGCTCAGCCATAAAACCAACTACTTTACTTGCAGTAGACAAAAGCCAGCTAACGATCCCCCCTATTATACCAGGCAAAGAATCTATTGCCTTACTGGCTAATTTTTTTAGTAAGTTTGCAAGGTGATCGAGTTGTTTTTTTACCCATGATTTATCTGACGACGGAGTTGGCGGGCCTGGTGGCACTGCCCCCCCACCACCGCCGCCTGTAATAGCCAACACCAGTGTACTTATTGCAAATCCTAAGGCTGTTATAACACTTGCTAATGTGACACCTTGCTCTCTAAACAGTGTTCTTATTCGTTCTGCTAGCGTTGTGTCTTCATATAAAATTCTTTGGATAGTTTCTCTTATTCTGCTCACTTGAGTTCTTAATTGTTCTCGGTTAGTAGACAACACTTCTAGTCTTGCTGATCTCTCTTGTTCAAGATCTTTTAGTCTTTGTGTTATTCTTTCTTTAACACCAGGCCCTAAGTTGTGGTCATCAGCCTCAACTAGTTTTTCTTTTTCTCTTTTTATATGCTCATCTAGTTCACCCAGTTTTGCTAAATTGTTTGTTAATTCGCCTCTGATGCTTCTCAAAGCATGATTAAGGGCCGTTATTTCTCTCATAGGTAGCGGCGGATCGCGCATAGTTTTCAATGCTGTTTCTTCTGAAAAACTGGTTTCTGCTTCTATTGCTTGTATTATTTCGTCTGCTGTTTGATTTAAATCTTTAAGTTCTGTGTTTTGCATTCGGTTATCTGTTGGGAGTTCTTGTAGTGTGTTTTGAAGTTTAGCAACTGCCTCACTGTCTAATCTTCGCGGTTTAGCAATGCCAAGGCGATTTTGATCGCTAACACTGAGCCTTTGTCTAATTGTAGTCTTTGCTAAAAACTTTGATGGGTCTGGTTTAGATGTAAGCTGTACAGGTTGTCCTTGCTCGTTTTTAAAAAACAAATGGTCATCTTTTGTTTCAAAATCATTAGGGTCTATAAATTCGGGAGGTTCTTGGCCTAAACTTTGATAAAATGATTTGACCTTACTTTCTGTTAATTCACGCCGCAATGATTGTAATGGATGGGTCAAAGGAGTCATTTCACTCATGTCGTCTCCAGGATCAAAAACATCATAATCTTCTTCTGCCATGGTTTTAAATAATTAACTTTTTATTTTGTTTTATAAAAAAATGTCACAAGCATATGGCTCAATTCTTGACCCGCATAGAAGACTGAAAGAGCCCTTTGGCGTGAAGGGAAATAAACAGAATATTATTGTTCCAAATAATCCATCTACTATTGATTCAGATCAAATTCTTACTGTTAAATTTCCAGACCTAGGAGCAGATGAAGTGATTGTGCCGGGATCTGCACGGTTTACTTTTAAAATAGAACTTGATTCAGCAACAGACGTAAACAGGACAGTTGTACAGAATCTGGGACGGGCAATCGTTAAGAAAATTTCTATAAAAACTTGAGGGGCAAGAAATATTTTCTTTACACAATGCAGACATATTTCTAATCTATTGTGATCTATGGCTAACCGCAAATGAAAGGGCTGACCTCGCGTTTCAAGGAATCGAAAGTGATGAAGCACTAAAACACAGAATAGGCGCTGAAGACTCTAAAGCCGGTAACAAGCCCGAAGCTGTAAATTTTGCGTATGGAAATCGCTTTTCCATCCCCTTGGATTTTGAGTTATTAAGCGCGCATGCGCCATACTTTCAAGGAGCATTAAAAGACAGATTGTCATATGAACTAACTTTTAATGAATACAAACGTGTCATTAAATCTACAGACACTGATTCTAAGTACAGCATTTTCGACATCTCGTTAGAGTTTGACATTGTTAGCAACCCTAACTTAGCAAGGCTGATTGAGCAACAATATCAGTCACGATTAGCAATATTTTACGAAAGAGTGATTCATCATACTACATATCCTAAACGCAGGGCAGACACTATATGGAATTTTAGTTTTAGTGCCGCAGCAAGATCCCTTAAAGGTATTTTATTGCTGTGTGAAGATGAAGAACCATACCAAAGACAAAGTGAAAAGTTTATCAATCCTAAAATCACGAAAGTACAATGTTCAATTGAGGGTAGTCCTAACCAAGTCTACGGTAGTGGGCTTAAACCTTATCATCATTTTGATGAAATAAGAAAATTATTTTGGAG
>CM065721.1:8642898-8654744 GCA_033310375.1 Conus canariensis | reverse complement strand
TTCATGAAACCATACATCATGAAGAACACTGATCTCAGAACTAAAACCACAGATGCTTCAGAAAAAGACTTTTTCAAGTTGATGAACAACAGCTGTTTTGGAAAGACTATGGAAAATCCGCACAAGCGTAAAGATGTTAGATTGGTCACCAGAGAGAACGATGCAATTAAGTTGACTTCAAAACCTAATTATCAGGACTTCAGAAGATTTCATGATCAGCTTTTTGGCATAATGATGAAAAAAAGAAAGTCAAATTGGACAAACCTGTTTTTATTGGGTTTACTGTTTTAGAGCTGTCGAAGCTTTTGATGTTAGAATTTCTTTACGAACTACTTTAAACCCTTGTATCCAGAGTCCAGAGTTCTGTACACAGATACAGATTCTTTTGTAATCGACATCCCTACTGAAGATTTTTACAAAGACATGGAATTAGAAGTAGCAAAAGAGCATGCCGGATGGTACGACACATCTGATTACCCTAAAGATTCGCCTTTGCATTCAACTGTTAACAAGAAGGTTTTAGGTAAGATGAAGGATGAATTATCTGGTGTTGTAATCAAGGAGTTTGTTGGTTTGAGGTCGAAAATGTATAGTCTTTCAAGCCAAACAAAAGTTGTTAAAAAAGCAAAGGGAATATCTCGCAGTGTTGTGCAGTCAAGCATAACCCATGACAATTACAAAGAAGCATTGTTTGGCAATAAGACTTTTCATCATGACAATTACAAGCTGCGATCTAATCTGCATGAGATTAACACAACAGTTGTAACAAAACGGTCTCTTGACCGCACTAACACAAAAAGAGTATTTGTTAATCCAGAGTTTTCATATGCAATTGGCCATTGG
This sequence comes from Conus canariensis, assembly GCA_033310375.1. Taxonomy (NCBI): domain Eukaryota; kingdom Metazoa; phylum Mollusca; class Gastropoda; order Neogastropoda; family Conidae; genus Conus; species Conus canariensis. Next base: position 8,653,901 of record CM065721.1, on the reverse strand, counting down.
AGAATAGTATAATCATATGGGCTTATATTTTTCAGCAATCGCACGTTCAATTATATCATCATCTAATTTAGCAAAATTAATATTATTTATTAATGCTAGATGTGCTTTAATTTTTTTTGCCAGTTCACGATATTCATATTCCCATACCCATAAATCAAAATCAAAGCTTTGGGGTTTAAAGCGATTGTCTGGCGATTGTTCTAGCCAGGGATTGTCAATCTTCTCAAATACTTCTTTAATGATATAACTGATGCTCAAATAAATCTTGCATTAATTTTAAAGACTTTCCTTTGCCTTTTCTGCCATTTCCCTTTGAGCTTCCATTTTTAAACTCAAATATATTTGCCTAAATTAAAATAGTTCTTTAAGCTTAACTATATCATCAACCAATTCAACCAAATTATTATCCATTACTGCTAAATGCGCTCGAATTTTTTTTATCTTTTTAATATATTCTTGCTCCCAATCAAAATTTGAGGTTTTGTCTGGCATGACATGATCAATCGTCTTAAATGCTAGTCTAATAGCAAGATTACAATCAAATATTTCTCGTATTATTTCTAAGGACTCTTCCTTCACCATTCTTGCTTCCAGTGCCATTTTACGTAAGGATTCTTCCTTTTCCATTCTTGCCGCCATTTTAATTGAAATTAAAAAATAATTAAGCGACTGGAACTGTGTCTGGAGGGATTATCTGCAGTTCTTCTTTCACAAAAGATCTTTGAGGGGCAGGTCGTTTTGTTGCGTCAGTTTCTCGTAAATAATACACGGGCGGATTCATTTTCACAATTTTTTTTACCTCATATGGATCAACACTCCAAACTGGATCTGTTGCCCTGATGCGAGTGTCCCCTTCCGCTTCTCCCGGCGAATAAAGGTATCTCACTTTCAAACCAAATGGTAATAGTTTGCTTGATGAAGACTCTCCTTCAACAACATTTATTGTTTGTTTTCTGATTGCTTGTACTGGTTTTAGACCTTTAAATTCTTCATTATTCATTGCACGTAGAACTGAGGGCAGCCTTCTAACCCATTCTGTGTTGCGAGAATTGTCAATCAGCTCTCTGTGATACTGGTAGGAGAAAAGCCTTTCAGATAACTGTTTGTTAAAGTTTTCAACCAAACCCTGTGATCTGTGAACACCCGGAAATGCCTCTTTTAATGGTAACTCTATGTTTTAACAATAATTGATTCACTTGTCCTTTAAATTCTTTTCCGTCATCGACTTGAATCATGCGAGGATAAGTTAACGGGCCTCGTTGATATATCAGTTGTATAGCGACAGCAACAGCAGAAGCACTCTTTTGTGTTAATGGTTCAGCATCTTTGTATCTTGAAGCTATATCAATGACTGTAAGTGCGTACTTAAATCTTTTTCGTCTAATCGTATCATGGGGTAAATATAAAAGATCCATTTGATGGGTGTCGTTTGGAGTTATATTCACAAAGTGTGGTCTTTGTATTTGTTTAGGCGCAGGTAAATAAATTTGCCAAATCGCTTGTTTAGATAACCATTCTTTTGCTGTTTGTTCACTGACTCCAGCTGCTTGGCTTAGCTTTTTAATTGCTGTTATTCCCTTCCAATATCCTTTTGGCGAATAATAGATCTTGTTCATTTTTTATTCAGCCAATATTATGCGCAACAAAATACACAACGGTCATGCCAAAAGCAATAAACAATATTTCTTGCATCTTTTGTTTTTCTGATGGTTGATAGTAATCGCTAAATTTTGGTGGGGGCAATGTCTCGATTGGCTTGCCTGTTACAAGATAATATTCTTTTATTGCTTGATCAACATCTTTAAATGTGTAAGCTGCATGCCCCTGTTTTTTCAGTTCATCGTTAATAAAATCTAACTGCTCAATTCTCTGCTTTTCATACGCAGCTTGTGCTGCGGCTAGTTGCTCCATAGCTTTGTTATGTCTTTTTCTCTCGCCGTCATCCCGTAGTTTACTAAACGCGTAATTACTTCCGCTAAAAGCAAGCGCATTCACCACAGCGCCGCCTATCATCATCACGAGTGAAGCCATTTTTATAAATGTATTTTTTAATTTTACATATTAATACTGTCTGGAATTATTCCTTGCTTAACTAGAAAATCTTTCGTAGCAAATGAAGCTGTAATAACAGCAATCAGCTTTGCTGAGTCTTCAAAGCCTAGTTTGCCAAGATCTGCTGGTTTTATTTTTAACAGGCTTTTACCAAGCATTGTGTATCCTACACTTAGGCCTCCAATAACAGCAGAATGGTATACGAGGTTAGTAATAGTTTTTTCGGTGCTCATTTTTAAAAAATAAAATAATATTTATTTATTAATAAAACATGAACTGCGATGATCTACTAAACGTTCCTGAACTTATGATTACAAATGATCAAGTTGATGACCAAGCTATTATGCCTAAAAAGGAAAGGCTGTATTCTTTGGCGGCGTGTGGAAAAACAAAACAGTACCTTGGAAATGAATTCAGCATAGAACAGATACAACAGATGTCGCCACAAGACATTGTAAAGTATCACAATAGGTATGAAGCGCAACTGGGGTCAAGAATGGTAAAAAGCGTTGGGCAAACGGCTCTTAGTTTGTACACTAAACTAGTTAGTAGATTTGCTCCCATTGATTCTGAACAAGATTTTATGTATGATTTAACACAGGATCCCGTTTTAACAAAGTCATTAGAGTCTCTAGGATGTGATCTGTATTACAGATTTGGAACATTGTTATCGCCATTAATCATGGGATTAATTACTTTTAATCATATAGATTTTGTTTCCCTTCAAAATGACCGAGCCAGAAAATCAGCAGAAAACATTGATGGAGAAAGTGACCAGTAAAAAAGCCTCCTCATCCTGGGCGCGTTGCAGCAGGAAAAAAATTAGCAGAGTGGAACAAACAAAAAAAATTAATGTTACAATCACAGAATATAACTCATAATGAAAACATAACACCGCCAACGCCAACAGTGTTGCCACAGCCAGCTGTAAATACACAAGTTGATTCAAGACCTACGACGCCAAAGTCGTCATGGATTATTTGGATTAAAAGAGTTAGCATTTTTGGCGTCATTGCTGTTGGTGGGGGTGGTTATTACGTTTATAAAACATATACACAACGCCAGCAAAAACCGAAGCAGTCCAAAAAATCTCAGCCACTAAATACAGAAGCCGAACAAAAAAGCATGCCAGAACTGCCAACAACAAAATCTCATTTTGATCCATTTGATATGCAGTAATATTTCAAGAACTTAATAAATAATTATAAGTGACTTGAATAAGAACTTGATAACGACTTGATGACAACTTGATAAAAACTTAAATAAGAACTTAATAAGAACTTGATGACGACTTAATAAGAACTTAATGACGACTTGATGACGACTTGTTAAGAACTTGAATAAGTACTTGAATAAGTACTTGAATAAGAACTTGTTAAGAACTTGATGATGACTTGTTAAAAACTTGATGTTGACTTGTTAAGAACTTGAATAAAAACTTGTTAAGAACTTAAATAAGAACTTAAATAAGAACGTGATGCCGACTTGAATAAGAACCTAGAACGACTTAATGACGATTTTTTTTCACAATTAATTGTTCCGGGGAGACAACTCCTCTTCTGCCTTTATGTAGTATCTAGGTCAGACATGTCTAGCCACGGCTTACTCAACTGCATAATTGCCGAGTCGAAGCGTCGCACTGTTTCCGGGTTCGTGTCGAGTTACACATAACGGATGTAAGGGCGTCGGGCCGCTGTATAAATTTAGACGGCTAAATTCCCCCCCCCCCCCCCCCTAAAAAAAAATATACACTCCCAGTACCCCCCTACAAGAGGTAGTAAAAAAATGCACCCCTCAATAGAAGCTTTAAAAAAAATTCTATTTAGGAGCAGTACCCATTAAAGCAGAACGTTGTGTCAATAGCGGAGATTTCTATAGGCAGTGACAGAGTCTGAAAGGGGAAGGACCCGCCTTTCATAAAACATATCAAAACATGTTTCTTACCTTCCCCCAATCACAAGACTAGATAGAATCAGCTGATTAGTAACAGTGACGTCATATCCGCCCAGCACTCGTTTGTTGTAGTAACCTGTCACCACCGCTCTTGTCATTTCAGATTGGAGGGTTGTGCAGTGCAGACGTGTGTGAGTTTGTTGGTTGATTTTGTTTTAACTCATGTCTCAAGATAGCATTTCTTCAGAATTAGAGAGAGAACTTCTTGAATCACAAGTTGCTTATTCACGCAAACTGAGAGAGATTGCTCGTTTGCTGAAACCATACTGTAGCAGGTTTTCTACAGTTGGTCTGTCTTTCATTGAAATCTACTCTCTGAGAAAAGATTTGAAGACAATGTTTGAAAGTAATGAGGAGATCAGAAAATATTGGACTTCTCCCATGCAAGAACCACTACAAATCCAAACACAATCCTCTCAGGTAGAAAACACTCAGTTGTGAGAAGTCAGTCACGGTTGAGCAGAGCGCTCCAGCCTGGAGCGCCAGGTCTTTGTATTGCCTGCTGTTGATGTTTCTTCCAACCCGTCAAACAACTTCTAAAGGCTGCCTATTCAGGCGGCCGCCGGGTGTACTTTATACAATTGTCTTGTTTGTTGAATCAAGCTTTTAATAAGTGCACTTGGTGGCTGCTTAGAATAATCTTCAACAACGTGCCACGATTCTACGCTTGTGTGAACACACATCCCACCCCTTTCAGACACTCCCTATTCAGATAGCTTTCAATAGCCAGTCATTCCTCACAATAGAATGAAATCCCAACTTGGTTGACAAATAGCCCTCCTAAGAATAAAGGCATGGTTAACCAAGTCCCCATTGTTTTGTTTGTTTACTTCTTAACGGTCCAGTGACAGAGAACTATAAAACAGATAATCCTACACATTATGTATGTTTGATGTTTGATGAATGTATGCGTGAAAATGATGTTATTGAAGACGATCAAGAAAAACGAAGGATTAAGCAAAAACTTAAGTCTCAAAAGTTTTCTAAATTAGTGTTAAAAACAGATAATCCTACACATTATGTATGTTTGTAAAGTGTTTACTATTAGAGAACTAGTAAACAGGCATTCTGGGTAACCCGCCGGAGCAACAGCGAAACCGGCTTCAGCCGGTTGGAGCTGGCGGAGGTGGGTGAGCCAGAATGCCTGTTTACTAGTTCTCTAGGGGATGTCTGCAACGCAGGTCTTCCAACAAGCTTACATCCTTTACGTGTGAATTAGTACCTCACTTCCACAATGGCTTCGTTATCTGAGGCAAATAAAACGTCAAAGTAACCAACTCTCTCTCCCCTCTCTCTCTCTCTCTCTCTCTCTCTCTCTCTCCTTCTCTCTCTCTGCTTTCAGCTTTGCTTTTTGCCTTTTTGTGTAGAACCTGTATGGGCAAATATTGGATGAAAAAGAGACGTGTATTCATGTTTATCTACTATCTTCATAAATAAATAATCTCTCTCTCTCTCTCTCTCTCTCTCTCTCTCTCTCTCTCCCCTCCCACACACACACACACACACACACCACACACACACACATATATATATATATATATCTTACCTTGACCACAGCCTTTCCAACAGTTTCCAGATGCTGTAAAGGCAGGCGCACAAAGACTCGAACACGCGGACACGGACATGGAAACCCAGTGGCCACACACCTAGAAGATTTGGCTTGACACCGGTGAAGAGGTCCTAGACAAGAAGAAGACAGCGCAAAGAATGGATCCCGGCTAATCCGGTACAGACAGCGGACTTGAGGAAGTGCAGACAACTGCGCTGAACGCGAGCAGGACATGAACAGCCGAAGTGACAGCGGCGCTACTGCATCTAACACATACAATAAGAAAAGCATTAAGAAGGATCAGTGGCCCACGTGACACAGCCAGCCAACGTGACTAGCGGGGCAGGCTGAACGAGGAAATCTCAAAGACCTGTATGTAGGGGCAAGGAAAGTGGTGGGCATGTTCCTGCGAAAGACAAAGAGGAACCCCACTCACACATGACCCATGAGGCGCCATCAGATAATCCACCAGCAGAGGCAATGCTTGATTTGTGATCAACTGCAACGCACTGACAAAGGCAGAGCAGCGGATCAAGAAAGCCATAATGTCTGAGGAATAGGAAAGCAGCAGGTCCGGTCGAGGTCCCGGTCGACTGCAGCGACTAGCGAGGGATTATGCTTCTATCTGGGCCAAGCAAAATCCTGAACAAAGTCTTTTTTTTAGAGATAATGAAAGGTTGCTTCCAAGCTCAGATAGCAACAGAGATCATGTGCAGTCCAGATACTCACGCTGTACATAATAGTGAAGCAGACACTGGAGTGGAACTCCACCCTCTAAATCAACTCCACAGACTACGAGAAGGCAATCGACGCCACTACGGAAACTGTAGATCTACTTCGGAGTACCTGAGAAAATTTAATGTGTTCCCTGATCCAAGGTAGCTGTCAAGACAGGGTCGCTCATGCGGGCCAGCTATTAGATTTTGAGATACAAACCACAGTCCTTCAACGAAAGATCTTCCTCCTGGTCAACAACTGGGTCATGAAAACCACCGTAACAGACAGGAACAACGAGAGACAGTGGCCACTCTAGGCTCGGGTTGAAGATCTTTTGCTGTTGACCTGGTTCATCTCTCGCACAACTAGCACCTGAAGCAGGACAAGACCGCCCGCCTGGCAACAATACCTACAGGGACAGGGCTCAGGATCAACGAGAGAAAAATCTCATGAACGTCAATACCACTGCCAACTTTACAGCTGCTGGAGACCCCCTAAAAGATTAGAAATAAAGAGAAAAGCATATTTCGCGAAGGACACCACCACTGCCAGCACTCCAAGCAGTCACAGCTTGATGGAGACCCACTGAAGGAGGTCGAGTCCTTTGCATATCTAAGCAGTGTTAAACACATTAAACACAGCTTGGGAGATACAGACCAACACGCCGTTGTGAGGATGCGTAAGGCACGAAGACCTTTGTCATCTGGGCGTTTGGGGAAGCTCAGCTACAAAACTGAGCATCTTTGATTTTAATGGCAAATGGGTCTTGCTGTATGGCTGAGATGTGAAGGGAGACCAGAGTGATATGCAAATGACGAAAACATTAACACCGTGTCTGAGGTGCATATTTGTGGTCAAATAAAATCAGCCATGAGGAGCTTAGGCAAAGGGCAGAGCAGAATCCAGTCACCACCCAGATCCTAAGAAGATAGTGGGGCAGGATAGGATACACCCTATGGAAGCCAACTCTAAAAACCCCTGTCAGACTGACTGGAAGCTGCAGGGAAGAAGGCAGAAGGGATAACTCAAGCAGCTGGAGAAGAGACAGTGCGGCAGAGCGGAGGAGGAAGGTAGCTAGCAAGACGCTTGCAGCCCAGAGTCGGTGTCTCCTGGAGAAATGCCGTGGACGGCAAAGACGTGCGTGGCAAAGACGTAGGTAAGTCAGCTGACCAGCAAAGTATGTTTGTTGTCACTGTGTCTGCTATCTCATAAACCCACATAAACTAGCCAATCATTAAAGGTCCCGCGGAAAGGCATTGTCTCTTCTCAGTCAGTATAGTTGCTGGATGTTTTTATTACTTTGTGTAACAATAGTGTCTTTGCTGTCATGTGCCTGGTGGGTTGAGCTTCATGTCATAATTTCCGGGTCGGCAGCATCTATCATACTCTTGATTCACGTGCTGAGCCATTTTTGCTCTTTCGTCCGGAAATGTGCAAGGGATATCAAAACTTACTTCACCTTAAGAAATGAGAATAACGTTTGCGATACCGAGTAGGTGTTGCTGTTGCTTTGTTTTCTTTTGCATCTTTGCAGGGGATGGGGGTGGGGCCAGGACGCTGACTTTTACTACGTCAAGTATTTACTGATCAGAGAGTGTACACAGGATTGAAGACTATCCGTCGTTGTTTCATGACTGTCATTGACAAGGAATTAAAATTCCGTCGGCTCTTCCCTCACTCAGACGACTTTTCAATTTTGGTACATGGGGAAATAATCATGGATTTTTTCATCACAGCGCAGCCCACCACTAGGAGCAATATCACGACTGTTGTCTTATTCGTATCTAAGATGAGTTGGGTTTTAAGCGAAATATATCAGCTTAGGAACTCGATTGTTTACATTTCGCCTTTGTTTTTCATCTCTGACTTTTTTTTCAGTGAAAATTAACATAGTCGGGCCACGTGATTCGCCAAATTCTGTAAACTTCCTCTTGATTGGTCGAAACAGTGGTCGTATTCACTGTCGGAAGAATTGTGTGTTGGAGTTCATACCAGAGATGCATGTTTATTCTGAGCAGCAATATTCGTAGCCCTCTCCGTTCAGAGAAAATAATGAGGACCAATGGCTGATGATGTGTTCGACGTCAAGCTATGATGGAGTTGTTTGTTTATTGTTCTTATGATCGAGTCTACTTTTTTCGAATCGCGTTTTAAAGTGTTTTGGAATATTTTTTCTCGGAATGTATCCAGGCCTGGGCTGCGCTTAGGTTTGTGGTCTCAATGTCATCCACGTCTCCATCCCTCTCCTCAATGCTCAACTGAGCATCATTCTGCAAATCAAGCCGGAAATTAGTGCATCCACCCGCTCAAATGTAAGCTTGTTCACGCCTGGAGACTCCTGAGTATACCTGACACGCGCGTGCACACACACACACACACACACACACACACACACACACACACACACACACATACACGCACGCACGCACGCTAGCGCGCGGGCGTGCGCGCATACATATACACACACACACGCTCGCGCGCGCGCACACCATGACTATGGCAATTTTTTTCTCTGAAATAGCACCAGAGAGAGAGTCGCGCGCGCGCGCGCGCGCGCGCCACACACACACACACACACACACACACACACACATACACACACACACACACCATAAACTATGACAATTTTTCTCTGAAACAGCACCAGAGAGAAAGAGAGACACGCAACACCACACACATACACACACACGCGCGCGCGCGCGCGCGATAACAAATCATTATCTACAATAACACAGAGAGAGAGAGAGAGAGAGAGAGAGAGAGGAGAGAGAGAGATCAAATTCCAAGTACCTGTGTCTTCTTTTGTGAACTGTTGACGGGAGAGAAATGAACTATACGGTTTAGCAGCAAGTTAAAACAAAAACAGAAAGACAAGACGGAGACATAACAACAGCGAAGGAAAATTTGCACTGGCTGTTTTTGCCCAAAGGGGACTTTGTGGTTGGATAGAAGTGGGGAAGGGGTGGGAGTGGGGGTGGGAGGGTAAGGGCAGACAGAGGATGAGGAGGAGCGTGGGAGAGAAGAGAGAGTGTGTGTGTGAGTGTGTGTGGACGTGGGAGGCGGAAGGGGTCAGAAGGTAATGTGTGGTGGGAGTGTGTGTGGGGGGGAGGGGGGGGGGGGAGGGGAAGGTCTGCGTTTACCGTTTGCGGCTGTTGTCCCAGTGTCAAAACACGGGTTGACATTCACCGCTCTATTGACACTCCGCATGTAACATCTGCGTTGGTCCTCAACCGGTGTCGCGACAAATTCTGCCGTCCTTCCGCCACCACCCCAAAAATGCATCCCAGACCATTGAAGCACGTCATGAGGAGTTAACTATCGCTGCCTGAAGTCCTTCTGAGCCGTCTGACATAACTCTGTGTCGTTGTAGCGAGGTATGAGAGAGGATGTTTGATCCATTTCCTTCTTATTCTCTTCGAAAGAGCTGGTTGTTGTGTATAGCCCGTCTTTAATGGTTGTTAAGGGGTTTTCTGAGTTTGGTATATGACTTTCCTAACTGTTTGTGTGCGTCATTTAAAGAAAAACTGCAAAAGCATTTTATTCTAAACTGCGAGAATACGGAGCCATTAAGCATGAATGTTTTGAAGAGACGTGATATTTAAAGGTGCATCATAAGAGAAATGCATTGGTAAGTGTGTGTGTGTGTAGGGGGGGGGGGGGATAAAGGTGTAGGTGGCAGTGATGACGTCTGGTGATCGTAGAAGTGGTAGTGACCCGTGGCGGTGGTGGTTGTGGCGATGACGATGATGTTTTAGTTCAGTTTCAGTTTCATCAAGGAGGCGTCACTGCGTGCGGACTAGTTCATATACGCTACACCACATCCGCTAAGTTTTGAGACAACACTGCGCATGATTCAAAGCTGATGGATAAATGAATAAATGACTGACGATTTAATAAGAGGGTCTCGTGGCTACGACTTAGCAGATGTCTGACCTACGCCATAGCCCAACGCGCTGGTCAGACCTTGAGTACCTACCTAACATTGGTTGTGCCATTTTTTATCATTGTATGTAGTGTAGTGAGTGTACACATGTGTATGTATGGATGTGTGGGCACGGACCCGTGTGTGTATGTGCGAGCGCATGTGTGCGTGCATGATGTGCGTGTGTGCGTATGCATGAGTGAGTGTGTGTGTGTGTGTGTGTGTGTGTGTGTGTGTGTGTGTGTGTGCGGCGCGCGCGCGCGCTTGTGTGTGTACGTGTGCGCGCGCATGTGCTGAGGTCCGCTGCCAGTAGATTCTTTTCGCCCCAGCGAGGTACTGGATTATTGATGATGATGATGATGATGATGATCGATAATGATGATGATGATGATGATGTGATGAAGATGACGAAACAAGTTTCAAAACTGTCAGTACGTGCGCATATAAGTGTGTGTGTGTGTGTGTGTGTGTGTGTGTGTGTGTGTGTGTGTGTGAGTGTGGTGGATGAGAACACGAGAGAGAGAGAGAGAGAGAGAGAGAGAGAGAGAGAGAGAATGTCTTCATCATATAGCTGAAAATGGAATGTGTGTGTGTGTGTGTGTGTGTGTGTGTGTGTGTGTGTGTGTGTGGTTAATCTATGTGTGTGCGTATGTGTGTTAGAGAGTGTGCGTGTGTGTATGTGTGTGTGTGTGTGTGTGTGTGTGTGTGTGTGTGTTGTACGCATGCTCACGTGTTTGTGTGTACATGCGCGCATGCGTGTGCATGTGTTTGTCCTTGTGCTTGTGTATCTGATAGTGATGTGCGCGTGTG
>CM065721.1:8605398-8607898 GCA_033310375.1 Conus canariensis | reverse complement strand
GCTGCGTTATGATTATAGAACTAGGATCAGACTTGAGGACGTGTTCTTGGATTCAGTTTGATGGAGCCTTCTGGCTTTTTTTTTTTTTTTTTTTTTTTTGTCGTTTGCTTTTTTTTTGTTTTTGTTTTTGTTTTTCAAGAGTCAACTACAGCTGCTGGAGGTTACACAGTCATGGAGTCTTTTTTTTTTTTTTTTTTTTAACATTGATCACTGCGATTTTCCTTTTACTCGTTTTTCACTAGATCATGACAATCCGTTAGATGACTGCCTGTTGAGTGATGGATGCAGTTCTTTTTGAAACGCGTCCCCTGTGAAGAAATCTATGTTGGGAGTCCCCCAGGGGAGTCTAGATTCTTTGCTTCTATTTGCGAAAAGGCGGTAATCAGCAGGAAACGAGTAAACCGATACAAGGTGGAACTGAAGTGAAATGAATTCACGGGTGACGGAATGTGCATCAGCGAATGTGTGTTCCTTTTTCCTATGTAACTGCATATAAAACGAACAAAAACAAATGCCATCAGGCGAAGGCATTTTTAATGAAGATTTCGTGTTTAGACTGCACGCATGCTGCATAGATTCGGAACTCTCTCTCTCTCTCTCTCTCTCTCTCTCTCTCTCTGTGTGTGTGTTGTGTGTGTGTGTGTGTGTGTGTGTGTGTGAAGAGATATGAAAAGAGAGACACAGACAGAGAAAGGGGAGGGGGACATTCGGACGGATGGAGGTGCAGACAGGACAGACAGACAGAGACCGAACAGAGAAACAGACCGCAAGATACACAGGACGGACAGACACACAGAACAGGCAGGCAGACAGACAGACAGATGGGTAATAGGTGGAGGACAGCACCTGTCGCACCGTATCTGCCTTCAACTTCTATTACAGGTCTGTTATCTTTTAGGTCAACGTGCACCGCATATGTTGCTCTCTCTCTCTCTCTCTCTGTCTTCTCTGTCTCTGTCTCTCGTCTCTTCTCTCTCTCTCTCTCTCTCTCTCTCTCTCCACGCGCGCGCGCGCACACACACACACGCACACATACACAAACACACACTCACATACTTACTAAAGCATGCACGCATGCATGCACGCAAACACACACACACACACACACACACACACACACACACACACACACACACGTGTGCGAGCGCACTCACTCACACACATGCACGTGCACGCGCGCGCTCGTACACACACACACACACACACACACACACACACACACACACACACACACACAGCACAGAGAGAGACAGACAGACATACAGACAGACAGAGAGAGCTGACGATGTCCCATTCTTACATTCTATTTCTATGTGTATGTTACAGATTCATACAGTCCGTGCCATTCCAACTCACGGAGGATCGACGTCAAGAAACAGCATGACAAGAGCCTGACGTCACCAAGATATGACGTCAAGAAGTAGTGAGACCGTGTCGGCAGTCTTGCGACCGGTTGGCTATTGTAATCCCTTTTTATCTGCTAAATGTGTTCAGATCTGTTGTAGAGTCTTCTCGTCACAAAACTCGAACACAATTTAACTTTTCTTGATCTTCAGTTCATCAACAACCTCTCCATCTCGATATGTCAAAGTGTTCTTCCACATTGTGCTTAATGATCTTCATTCTTCTGCCGTCTTCCGTTCCATACTTTGATATAGCCAGGCTTCATCAGGTACTGGGAAGAGATACTTCAGCTCTTGATTTCCAGGGTCAAAAGTAGGCATAACCTCAAGTGTCCCAAATTTACACAACTTTCCGCATCCTTGCATGAGATGCATTATTTATTAAACGAAAGGATGCCTGCCGCACACTGAGCGTAAATGGAACCTAAATGTAGGACACAACCTGCGTGGGTTGAGTCTTCAGTGTTCGTTGTGGCATGTTTAGTGTGAATTGAATTTTCGGTATTTGTGTGCGCTACTGTCAGTGTCGATCGAATGTTCAGTATTTGTGTGACGCAGTCAATGTGAACTGAATCTTCAGCATTTGTGTGTGATACTGTCAATGTGAATTGAATCTTCAGTATTCTTGGGGCACATTCAATTTGAACCGAATCGTTAGTGTTCGCGTGGCATGTATTCAACGTGAATTAACTTATCAGTGTTCGTGTTGGTATTCGCGCGGCAAAGTCAGTGTGAGTTATATCTTCAGTGTTTACTGGGCATATTCAGTGCGAGTGAAATCTCCAGTATTCGTGTGGAACATTCAATATGAATTGAATTTCCAGTGTTGATGTGGTATGCTCAGTGTGAATAGATTCTCCGATACTCCTTCTCGTGTTGCACACTCAATGCGAGTTAACTCTTCAGTATTCGCGTGATACATTCTATGTGAATTGAACCCTCACTGTTCGTGAAGTCCAGTGTGAATCGAATCTTCAATGTTCCTGTGGCACAATCAACGTAGGACACACGAAAAAGCAACCGAATCACGTGAATCGCTGCGGGAGGTGCCTCGAGTATACAAATCCCGTCACGTGTTGAAGGACCTCGGCAGGTAT
>CM065721.1:8595398-8597898 GCA_033310375.1 Conus canariensis | reverse complement strand
ATCATCATCGGTATTATCATGATAATGAAATTTCTTTGTTGTTTAGCTTTTATGTTGATATTAATCCACAGATTTATTCATTAATAAAGAATTCGTTTAGGTTTTGAAAGAGAAGCAAAACCAAAACAGCATTCGCCTACTGGTTTCTTGCTGTGGTGGTTTTCAATCAGCACTCTTTCACGAGACTGAAAGGTGACGCTGAAAAGAAACCCGATTAGCCAACACAGTAAATGTTTTGAGTTAATGTTACGGAAAATTTGTAGCGCCCACACCTTGAGTCTTTGCAGTTGTTAAGGATAAAGTATTAACGTAACGAAGTTTGGCTCACCATGGTTCACTACGGTTTCGCCGTAGAGGGGAAAAAAACCCTTACTAAGTGAGTAATTTCTCTTTCCCCTTTCTTCAGGGCTGATTATCCCTGTCTGCTACGACTTTGTAGGTGCATGTGGACGTTAAACCTCAATGTAATTAACAGCCTTCGCTTATGGGCGTTTCCAGCAGCAAAACACTCGCTTTCTGCCACATAACCTGTGCTCCAGTTCAAGCCGCCCGGCCCAGTTTGCACCAGGTCATGGCCGACCCTGCACTTCCGCCCAAACCTGGGACACCGGAAGGAGAAACACAATGCTTCAAACACGTCCTCTGCGTGGTATTTTCCCGTGCGAGCACGTTAGCCGGGAATACTAGACATACCAATTTGAGTGGGGCTCTGATTGTTTGTGTTCAGTGTCTGGCCAAGGTTTGTAACAGCTAAAAAGGAAATAATGATAAAATAAAATGATAAAAAAGACAACAACAACAACAACGTGTCCGTTATATCTGTTCAGCGAACATGTCACTGTTTAATTATTTCAATTGTTTGTCCATAATCATTGCATGAAGTCAGTTCTTGGACGTCAGAGCCAGATGTGGTGTAGATGTTTCATTTTCTTCATCCTTCTGCTTTTGATCCTTTTCTTCTTCGTCGTCACTACTTTCTTCCTTCCTTTCAGCATCATTATTATCATCACTTCCTCTTTCCCTTTTCCATCGTTTCTGCTTCATCATCACGATCCTCTTTTTTTCTTTTTCTTTTTTTTGTGGTTTATTCGTTTCATTGTCACTCATTGTCTCATCGTCGTCACTGTCTTTTTCCTTCCTTTCAGCATCGTTATTCCCTTTTCCATCGTTTCTGCTTCATTATCATGATCCTCTTTTTTCCTTTTTTTTCTTTGTTTGTTTGTTTCATTACCACTCATTTTCTTATTATCATTATCATCATCATCAAACTGTTTTCTTTGCCTCATAACCATTAGCACCCTCTTTTTTATAATTATCAACATCGACATAATTCTTACAGTGTCTCTCTTCTTCTTCTTCTTCTTCTTCTTCTTCTACCACCTCCTCGTCCTCTTCTTCGTTACAATCATCATTAACATCCTCATCCCCATCCTCATCTTCTTTCTCCTTCTCCTCTTCCTCCTTCTTCTCCCCTTATTTTTTCTTCATTTGCATTATTATCTTCTTCTTCTTCTTCATTTTCGACATCACCATATTCATCATCTTCTCTTCTTCTACGCCTCCTCTTTTTTTCATCTTTATCATCATTATAATCATTATCATCATCAGCAGCATCATCATTGTCGTCGTCGTCGTCGTCGTCATGGTCGTCATCATCATCTTCATCGTCGTGGTCGTAATTATCTTTGTTTGTTTTTCGTTGGCTTCTTCATTTCTTTCCTGCTTATTCTTGTCCTCCACCTTCATCATCATCATCGTCGTCATCATCATCATCAATCATCATCATCATCATCATCATCATCTCGTATCTTCTTCAGCCTCCACTCACTTTTCTTCGCGCTCCTCATCATCAACATCATCGTCTTCATTTTCTTTTCCATTGTCATCGTCATCATCATGTTCTTATTCGTCGTCATGATCATCGTCGTCGCCTTGTTCATCATCTTCTTTATGTTCTTCGGCTTCGTCATCCCCCTCCTCTTCCTCTGCTTCCGCACTGTGTGCCACCATGTTTTGTGTGGCGCCATCTAGAAGTTGAGAGTTTTCATTTTTCCTTGTAAGAGTTCCAACCTCAAAACGAACCATGAACAGGCCTCCCTTCCTATCCCGGCCAACATCGCTTGTTCTCTTATCCACTGTCTCATGATGTTAGTGGGTGACATGATCGGTCTTAAGAGCAAGATTATGGTGGCCCTGACGGAATGATATCATTATTTTCCCCTCCCTGTCGCGCCCCCCCCCCCCTCATCCACCCCCTTCCACACACACGCGCGCGCGCGCGCCACACCACACACACACACACACACACACACACACACACACACACACACACACACACACAAGTGCAGTACTCAGAACTCCTCGCCCTGTGGGGTTGTGTTCGAGTTGTAAGGTTGGAAAGGAGGTTGGTTGTGCGGGCGGAGAACGTCAATTGGCGGTGTTGGTGCTTTCCTGAGGGTGAACTCGGTTAATTGACATTTCCTCATCAGCTTTCTCGCTA
>CM065721.1:8577898-8582898 GCA_033310375.1 Conus canariensis | reverse complement strand
CCCCATATGACAAGTGGAACAGTTTTATGGCGCTCTTGAAGCTTGCCGACCTGTCAAGTGTCCTCCAAACTGCATTAGGATTCGCCCACATACTTCTGCCGCCACTTTAACAGACCGACAGAGCGCAAGAGACTGCCGGATTCACTGTACACCCCGCACAGAGACGCCACTGGAATTTCTACTGTCACACCATCAGCTGTTTTCCCAAGTTTGCGGTCAGTGCGCGTACTGTATATAGTGTTCACGTTTCGTCCAGTCTAGTTTCGTCTGTCTTGTATGCGTGTGCGTCACTGTCAGTGTCTCCTTCCGCGGGCTTTAGAAATCTTGCGTGTAACGTTTGACCCAAACCCTCATTGACAGTTCAACAAATAGCATTTGTGGTGCACTGATCTAATCGTTTTATTTATTGTTACTGGAAACTAGAAATGTATCATAAAAACAGATTTCTTTTCTGGTCTTTAGCAGAATTTATCTTGTTTGCAGCGGAGATGAAATGGATTTTACATACAAATGAGCTGAAGCTAAGGTTCCTTAGGGTTCCTCTTTGTTGTTTGTCTCTTTTAGTTCTAGACCAGTACCTATATTCGCCGGATTGCGTAAACTTCCACGCAAATGATCAAGACTTCTGTTCGCTTGTTGTCAGGCCTCCTCGTCTCTGTGTTACCGTTCCGGTGTGTGTGTGTGTGTGTGTGTGTGTGTGTGTGTGTGTGTGTGTGTGTGTGTGTGTGTGTGTGTGTGATACAACCAATGATTTTGTGCAACTAGTTCCAGTGTGATTTGGACAAAACATGGATTCGTGAGAACAAGGACGCATTGGATGAAAGGTGATCAGGCAAAACGTAATTATACAAAACGTGTTTGGGCAAAACTTGATAGGGAAAGGAAAATGGGGCAAGGCAAAACGTAATCGGGCCAAACGTGTTTGGACAAAGCTTGATTAGGCAAAACGTGATTGGGCAAAACGTAATAAGGCAAAGCGTGTTTGGGCAAAGCTTGAATAGGGAAATCGGGATGAGGCAAAAGATGATTGGGCAAAAGATCATTTAGCAAAACGTAATGGGCTAAACTTGATTCGGGAAAACATAATTAGGCAAAACGTGACTGTGCACAACGTGGTACACTCCTGCTTTGTGCTGTCACCGATAGGCTGTGGTGTGCAGGGCGAGGGGTGATCATGACATGTCTACTGCCCGTAGTGTGTGACATGATAATCTGCAAAATGTGATGATCATCAACGTACAGGCTGACGTTGGATGTGGTTGGAGAGAGGCTGAATGTGAGACCATTTTTCTCCCTGACATTTTTCGAGTTACTCTGAAGCCAGCTGTAATTACGTATTTCTGCTGAGGAGCGTTCAGCCAGGGCTACTCTCGACTTCTTTGCCCTGCTGTTAGCTTTTCCGCAGTCTGTTTCGTGTTTTTACAATGTGAGTACTCATGCGTTTTGCCGTGCCTTTCGTTGACGTACGAAGAGTTGAAGGTTAAGATCTCCAAGCCGAAAGGCAGCGCACCTCAGTATCAGGGCCATCAAAATGATGATGAGTACCAATACGTTTTGCAATGTCTTTAGTTGACGTACGAAGAGTCAAAAGGTTTAAATCGGCTAGCCTAAAGGTCGCGCACTTCAGTGATAGAACCATCAAAGAAGAATTGTTGGACGATCCAGGACATGGGATTATGGAAGGCGAAGTCCGTCCTTCACCTTCTGCCGCTTTCCTGGACAGAATCAGGTATACACTAACTGTTGGTTTGACAGAGAAGGTTTTCAAACATTTAACTGCCATCCCTTTCAAAAGATATGAAAAACAGGACAATTCAGAGGGGCGAACGGGACAACCTAGAAGAGGAAGATCGCATCCTAGCGTGACGTCAGAAAACCAGACAGCAAAATCAGTCTTTGCTTTTCGATTTTGTTCAGTGCGGTTGGGCGTTTCTGTTGTGTGTGGAAGCTTTCAATGGTGTGGTCCAAATAACCGTCTGTGGTCAGTGACATCTGCTTGGCTGGCTTCCAGCACGTGCGCATGCGACACCCAAAGTGCTTCCTTTTCCGTTCATGCGGTGAAGTTTCAGAAAATCTAACTTGGTAGGAGGGAAAAGTACGAAAAGATAGCAAAGTATAGGAAAATGTTGGGAAATTTTCAAAGGATGTAAAAGACGGGAAAAGAGAGAGAGAGGGGGGGGGGGGGAGGTCGCGAAAAGTAGTGGAAAGGAGGAAAAGACACAGAAAAGTAGAGCAAAGGAGGAAAAGGTAGGGGAAGGTGGGAAATTTGTAGGAAAGAGTTACAGAAGGCGGAAAGGCCAGAAAAAGTAGTGGCATTCAGAATTCAAGGTGGAAAGCGTTCAAAACCGTCATAGTGGTTGAACGTATCTCTTTGAAGTGAACTTTGCTGAGGGGGTCAGTCTCCTGAGCTCGCTGTGACAACAGTTGTGAACATTGGCACTCCGGCGGCGAGGTTGTGCCTTTGGGCGTTGGTCGATTCCGCTGAGGGCTGCACTGCCTTGATCTTCGGGCCTAGGGAAAGTCGGGACACAGAGCGTGAACAGGATCATTGGTGATCGCCATTGGCGGGAGATAGTCTGCACGGTTAGTTAGTACTCTTAGTGGACGTTTCGCTTCTCTCTTTGTGGATGTAGAATTGATCTCTCTCTCTCTCTCTCTCTCTCTCTCTCTCTCCTCTCTCTCTCTCTCTCTCTCTGCCTGTCTTTGCCTGCGTGTTGGTCAGTCAGTCAGTCTGTCTGTCTGTCTCCTCCTCTCTCTCTCTCTCTCTCTCTCTCTCTCTCTGTCTCTCTCTCTCTCACTCCTCTCTCTCTCTGTCTCTGTCTCTTCTCCTCTCCTCTCCTCTCCTCCGCCTCTCTCCCTCCCTCCCTGCTTCTCTCACCCTCCTCTCTTGCTCTCTTCCTCCCCCCTCTCTTCCTCCCCTCTTTCCTCCCTATCTTGCCCCTCTCTATCCGCCTCTGTTCTCTGTCTGTCTGTCTGTCTGTCTGTCTGTCTGTCTGTCTGTCTGTCTCTCTCTCTCTCTCTCTCTCTCTCTCTCTCTCTCTCCTATCCTCTCCTCTTTCTCTGTCTCTGTCTGTCTCGCTCGATCTCTCTGTCTCTGTCTCTGTCTCTGTCTCTCTCTCTCTCTCTCGCTCTCTCTCTCTCTCTCTCTCTCTCTCTCTCTCTCTCTCTCTGTATGTCTGTCTGTGTGTTTGTATCTATTCGTCTATGTGTCACCCCCACCCCCCGTCCCGCCGTCTTGCTCCCGGCTTTCACTGTCTGTCTCGTCATTGAGGTACTGATTCAGCCCCTGCAGAGCCCTGGTGGTGATTCATGCAGGCGGCCCATTTTCAGACCCCCAATCACCCCACGTCTCCTCCATTAACTTCTGCAGCTCCCCCCTGGGACCCACCTTAGGCGGAGCACTGGGGAAAAACATGACAGAAAGAGAGACAGGGGGGTGGGGTGGGGAGGGGAGGGGACTCGGTAGAGGTGGTAAGAGGGCGGGACGTCAAGATGAGATGAAAAGGGAGAGAGGGGTGTAGGTAGATGACAGCAAGGAGGGGGCTGGGACAGGGCAGAGAAGAGAGAGAGAGAGAGAGAGAGAGAGAGAGAGAGAGAGAGAGACTCAGTAGAGACAGTAAAAAAAAAAAAGGGGGGGGGGAAGGAACAGGAGAGAGAGAAAGAGAGAGAGAGAGAGAGAGAGAGCGATCTCGGAAACTCTGGAGTTATAAGGTCACCGGCTTGAATGCAAAGGATACATGTTTGACTGAGAAATCCGGCTAAATGGATTGTCAAGTTTAAGAGAAAGAGAGTGAGAGTAGAAAGCGGAAGGATTCGATGGAAGGAGAAGAGGAGAAAAGAAGAAGAAGAAGAAGAGAGAGAGAGAGAGGGGGGGGGGGGAGGTGGAGAGGATGGCACCAACAGATAAGGAGAATACGTAGACAGTAGAGAGGGTCTGTGAAAGAGAAATAAAAGATAAGACACAGACAGACGAAAAGACTATCAGACAGAGCGAGTTTAGGTCGGTGTCCTACCAGTGAGACCATATCAGCCATGTATCTTTGGCCTTCCTTTGTCCGCCACGGCCACGTCAAGAGCTGGAGAATGTGCACCAGGTATAGTCTAGTTGGTTGACTAACGGTTGTGTTTGCCAGTCGGTAACCTGCAAACGGGAGACTGGGAAAAAAAACATTGACTGAAAAACAATCGCTGAACTAATAAGTGCTGGAGGGAAAACAAGTGTAGGTGAACAGTTCCTCCACCTTTATGAAAATGACTCGGCAAAAAGAAAAAAAGAAAGACAAAAAGAAAACAAAGAGAAGAAAGAGAGAGAGAGGAGAGAGAGAGAGAGGGGGGGATAGGGCAATAGAGTAGAGACGTTGGCCCCGTCATTGACGTCATACGGGATTCATTCAGATCTCATGTAATGAGAACCATTAGTTGGGACTGGTTGGACTCTACGGTCAGCTTTTGGGCGAACTCATCAGAGGACCTGGCCGTGGCAGTGACGATTCACCCATGATAGTTGAAAGATTCATATCATCCAAAATTACTTTTTTTTTTTTCTTTTTTTTTTTTTTTTGCTCGCTGTCTCTTTCCTCCAGCCAGCCCTGCCTTCTTCCTCCTCCTGTCTGTCTGTTTGTCCTGTCTGTCTGTCTGTCTCTCTCTCTCTCTCTCTCTCTCTCTCTCTCTCTCTCTCTCTCTCTCTGCCTCTGTCTCTCGCCCTCTCTCTGTCTCTTTCTCTCACTCCCTCCTTTCCTCCCGCTCTCTCCCACCCTTCTCTATCGCTTTCTCTCTCCCACCTCCCCTCCCTCACTCTCTCTCTCCCTCTCAATTACTCTCTCTCTCCCTCCCTCCCTTCTCTTTCCACCCTCTGCCCCTCTCCTTCACTCCCCCCACCCCCCACCCCCCCCCCCTCTCTCTCTCTCGCTCTCTGTCAATGTCAGCCAATTTCATCAAACTGCTGGACGAGGTGTTCAAGGTCCCCAGTGAGGGAAGGAATAGGAAGACGAGGTGTTAAC
>CM065721.1:8565398-8567898 GCA_033310375.1 Conus canariensis | reverse complement strand
TGTGTGTGTGTGTGTGTGTGTGTGTGTGTGTGTGTTGCATGCATGATCTCGCCGACAAATAAATAACCAAACCAACGAACATAAATGAAAACAAGTCTTTCTCCCTCTACATGTTTCCACGAAACCAACTAGACACAAACG
Source organism: Conus canariensis (assembly GCA_033310375.1). Classification (NCBI taxonomy): domain Eukaryota; kingdom Metazoa; phylum Mollusca; class Gastropoda; order Neogastropoda; family Conidae; genus Conus; species Conus canariensis. The sequence continues at coordinate 8,567,757 of CM065721.1, read as the reverse complement.
ACTAAAGAAGGAACTAAACAGCCAGCAAGACCTACGTAACGTGTGTGACGTACAGATGTTATGAGCCCAAGCCAAAGGCAGGAGACGACCAAACAGTGTGTTGGAATGGTGGAGCGAAGTCACGCTCCATGGGAAAGGTGGATGTACGGGGGAACGGTTCCTGCCGATGTGGCGGTGTTGCTTTTGGATCCTGTGCTGTGTCCAGAGCCAATCTTCGAGTTAGGAGGGAGTAAAGAAGGTTAAAGGCAAAGAGGAATGACCTTTCTGTTTGTTGTGGAGTTCTTTTTGACTGGATTTTTTTTTAGAGAGGGGAGAACGACAGAAGTAAAGAAAGAGCAAAAAGTAAGGACAGACACAGATCCACAAAGTAATCGAAAAAGGTCAAAGAAATTCTTCATTACATACACAGAAAAAAATCAAATGATAAAGACGACGAAGTGGAGACAGACGATCACAAAGTAATCGAAAAGTCAAAAATCTCATTAGACAGATACATGTGAAATAAAATCAAAGTGATGAAAGACGGAACGAAAGTGGAGACACACAGATCCACAAAGTAATCGAAAAAAGGTCCAAAGAAATTCCTTCATTAGACAGATACATGTGAAATAAAATCAAAGTGATGAAAGACGGAACGAAAGTGGAGAGTCCGAAAGAAGGAAATGGAAAATTGAATGTAAGAGAGGAACAGGGAAGTAAGATTTGATTTAAATGAAAAAAAAATGGTCTCATGATTGCTGTTATCGAACCGTTCGTGAAAAACTCAAGTCTGAAACTCATTGCTTTGTCTGAGAGTCTGTGCCTCACTCTGTGTGTTCCTTTTTCCGTCGTCCTGCAAAGCTGTCCCATGCTCATCGGTCTGCGTGCATGTTTATCTGTCTGTCTGTCTGCCTGTCTGTCAGTATCCGAAGGTCATTCCTTTCTTAGATCTTCACATGCATGAATAAAACTTCGAGTCTTCCTTGGGCGGACAAGGTGGATGGCGCTGAGATGGAACTTCCCGGGCCAGCTGATTTCCGTCGTCCAACTGTCTGTGTCCTCTTTCTGCCTGTCTGTCTGCGTCTATCTGTCTCTGTCTCTGTCCGTCTGTCTGTCTGCCCTTCTGTGTGTCTCTGTGTACCTCTGTCTATCTGTCTCCCTCTCTATGTCTGTCTGTCTCTCTCTCTTTTTGTCTGCCTGCCTCTGTCTGTCTGTCCGTCTGCTGCCTCTCTCTGTCTGTCTTCCTCCCTGCCTGCCTCTCTGAACAAACTGTTAGTTCCACGAGAATCGGATGTCGACAGGAACAAAATAAATTTTGCGCACCACAGATGTTACGTGTTTGGGAAAAACCCTGTATCTCCTTCCCCTGATCCCCGCGCTCCCTCCCTGTCCCCTCCTCCCTTCCTCCTCCTCTCCCGTCCCCTTTCCCCGCCTTTTTCTCTTTCCGCCCCCTCCCTCCCGTGCCCCTCCCTCCAATCCCCCTTCTTCTTCCTCCTCATCCCCTCACAGGCCCCCTCTACTACGGCCAGAAACCTCTTGTCCGATTCTAATCAGTAGACACTTCAGAGGAACGTGCCATGGCTCTTTGGGCTTTCCAGCCTTGGCTTTTGTTCAGTCTGTTGTGTTACTGTTTATCTCTCGCAGCCAGTGTTATTTAGAGACCCTTTGACGTTATTTTTGTTTGAGCTAATTCATTATACACTCATGATATTCAGTGTTTGAAAAAGTTCTCTCTCTCTCTCTCTCTCTCTCTCTCTCTCTCTCTCTCTCTCTCTCTCTCTCTCTCTCTCTCTCCCTTTCCCCCTCCGCCTCTCAGCGGCAAGTCTGAAAAATTGCCGACACGGTGACAGGCAATAATTTTCACGGTTGGAAAATGGTATGTCAGTTGTCATTACCATTGTTATGCTCTCTCTCTCTCTCTCTCTCTCTCTCTCTCTCCTCTCTCTCTCTCTCTCTCTCTCTCTCTCTCTCTCTCTCTCTCTCCCCTACTTTATACATATCTCCTTCCCTTTGTTTCCGTTCTCCTCCCCTTCCACACCCCTCTCTCTCTCTTCTTTCATCTCCTGCTTCTTGTTTTTCCCCTGACTCGGGCACTTCATGGTATGCTGGTGTCTTTCACCATCATCCTGTAGTCGTGCGTCCTTCCGTCGTGTTTTTTCTTTCACCTTGTCTCTCCAGTCTCTTTTCCTATTCCTTTCTGCTTCCCTTTCCCCCAACTTTCTTCCGCTCTTCTTGACTCACCCCGCCCTTCTCCACCACGACCCACGTCTCCTCTCTCTCTCTCTCTCTCTCTCTCTCTCTCTCTCTCTCTCTCTCTGTGTGTGTGTGTGTGTGTGTGTGTGTGTGTGTGTGTGTGTGTGTGTGTGTGTGTGTGAATTTA
>CM065721.1:8557898-8560398 GCA_033310375.1 Conus canariensis | reverse complement strand
GGCAAAACTTCATCTAACTTTCCAAAACTTAATTCCAAGTTCTCTCTCTCTCTCTCTCTCTCTCTCTCTCTCTCTCTCTCTCCTCTCTCTCTCTCTCTCTCTCTCTCGTACATGAAAAGTAGCCAAATAAGAACAGACGGCCTCCTGAGGCGTGCTCAGTTTAGTAAACTTGATCAAAAAGGAAGATGAAAATGGCGTGCTTGTTTTTGTAATTACAGTTTCTATCATGTACAGAATAATCAGGGTGTGGGACGTGCTAAAAGCTTTTTTTTAATATTTCAAGCCTGCACTGTGGATTGTAAAGGGCAGGAATAAGTGTGCCTTATTCAGACGACCTACATGTTCTCATTGCATGGATTAGTTTATCCAGCTTCATTATCTGTTGTCTGTGGACCTGTGCCGCGTGGGTCCTCATCCCTGTGAAAGATTCTCAGTCTGAAGAGGTGTGACAGGAGCTGACAATGTCCTGGTCTTAGTCTGAAGATGGTGACCTGTTGGCATCCTTTCCAGTTGCTGGATGTCATCCTCCTCATGTCCTGTCTCCAGGCGCTGTCTCCACGTGTTCAGTGACTTTGTAGAAGGACCGTGACTTCTCCCTCCCCCCCCCCCCCCCCCCCCATGACTTTAGTGGGAGTTTGCTCCTCTTTACTGTCTAGCGCGGAGAGTTTGTCAGATTCCCCATTACACATAGTGCTACAGTGAGAGGGGATCCACTGCAAAACCAGACTCGTTTTGGAGCCCGGTCTGTGAAACTTCCTTCTGATTTCTTGGAGAATGTGGTCTGTCTGACTGTACCGAAGATTCTGGAGAAGGGCCCGCAGTCATTTAGGAAGACGGTGTGGGAAAACAGATCGTTTCTCGTGTTCAGCGTCTTGAGCAGCATGACGCAGTGCACAGGTTTCAGCTCTGAAGTTGATGGAGAACCGACCAGTGGCGACAAACTTGGTATTAGAGCTGCCTTCAGCAAACCATGTATAGACATCGCCTCCCCCGTTAACGCGTTTCGTACAGCATTTTCTGCAGAATCATCAAACCATATATAGACATCGCCTCCCCCGTTAACGCGTTTCGTACAGCATTTTCTGCAGAACCATTTGTATTGACTTGAGTCCAGATGGTGGTGCTTGGATAGTCTCTGTCTAGCATTTCAGCTGTCAGTTGTTTAATTCTGTTGGTATGTGGTCTTTTGCTCTGACTCCAGGAAAGTCAAAGGGCTGTCTAATGACCAATTCTCATCGTCATGGAGCACTTCCTGTTGTTGGTTTCTGAGCGGTAGATGTTCGCTGTTTCTGCTGAAGCCTCTTTACCAGGCGATTTGGGCTTTGCCGTTTGATCCTGTTCTTGGTCAGAGCCTAGAGCTTGGAGAGCAGATGGTGAGATGGGAGCCTCTTCATTTTTTTCATTTTGTCTTAAGGGTTTCTTGTTTAATCTCTCCTGGAGTGACAGCAAGCCAGCCATCTTCTTCATTGAAGCTGTAGGTGTGGTTTACTATAGCCGTCTGTGATGACTCGGAGGCTGACATTTTGTGCCTTGTCCAGATGGTCTGTGCTGATTTTAGCTGCTTGGTTTTCGGTTGTTTGATGCTGAGTGACCGGAATCATTAAACTTTTAGTAATAAATCATATCGTTACCGTTCAGTATCGCTATTATTGAAAACGAAAGAAGAAGAAGAAGAAGAGAAAGAAGAAAGAGAGAAATACAAGAAAGAAAGAAAGGCAAACGTATCCAAAAAGTTTGCAGTTTTCCTGTTTAACTCGTTTGACTAAAATAGAACATTTTTCTTCTGAATAAACCGAAAAGGGTGAATTTTTTTGTATGTTTCAAACAGTTCCAGTGATATATCACCTTTTTTTTTATATTCTGACATTGTTATTGATACAATGTGCGGCAAAGCACTAGGTGAGCTGCCACCCTTTGTCGCAGTCTCGTTGATGGCGCTCCCCAGCGTGAATAGCTGTTCTTTCTGCCGAGTGCTGATCAATGAAACCGACACAAAAGAGGGCTGCTTAACTAGAGTTTTGCCCTTCATGGATTTGACCCACTTTTGACGGGGCCATGGCCTTTTGAATAAACCATCTCCTCCCCCCCCCCCTCTCTCTCTTTTTCTTTCTCTCTCTGTCTCTTCCGCTCGCTCTCTCTCTCTCTTCTCTCTCTCTCTCACTCTCTCTCTCTTCCACTCTCTCCTCTCTTTCTGTCCTTCCCTCTCTCTCTCTCTCTCTCTCTCTTCTTTCTCTCTCTCTCACTCTCCCACTCTCCCCCCTCCTCTTTTTCTTTCTTCCACTCTTTCTCTTCCCCCACTCTCCCACTTTCTATCCCACGCTCTCCTCTCTCTCTCTCTCTCTCTCTCTCTCTCTCTCTCTCTCTCTCTCTCTCCACCCCCCTCTCTCTCTCTTTCTCTCCCCCGTCTCTCTCATTTATCTACCTCTATAGCAGCCAGTTTGAGAGCACTTACCCCCTTTACCTCAGCAGTGTTTTGCAGTACCGCAGTCATTGACCGACA
>CM065721.1:8540398-8552898 GCA_033310375.1 Conus canariensis | reverse complement strand
CGCTGTATGCTAGCAACGAGGCTGGAGAAGGTGAGGCCACTCCACATACCACAACAGAATCTTCCCGGCGGATTGCTTCCCTTGGTGAACAATTTGCAGCATCCGTTTGCACGTTTCCCGCGTGTTTATTATCTGTGTAGGGTTTTCTTCATCATGTTTTGGGATTGGTGTCAGTGGTGTGTGTGTGTTGTGTGTGTGTGTGTTGTGTGTGTGTGTGTTGTGTGTGTGTGCGTGGTGTGTGTGTGTGTGCGCGCGCGCGCGCGCGCGCGCGTGTGTTGTGTGTGTGGTGTGTGTGTGTGTGATATAGAACTGCTATTTCTGGGGGGAAAAAACTCGAGATGAATAATCGTTTAATAATTTTACTAGATATGCTGCTGACCAGTTTTACGGTGCAACGTGTAATTGAAACTTGTTAGGGAGTGGGTTGTTATGTCCTTTATGTTTGAAAGGAATAAGGAAAAGAAAGAGAAAGGGTGGCAGATAAATGGCACGTAGAGTCACATGAGTTCTCAGTGTTTGGAAGAATGAAGAGAGGAAAGGAAAGAAAGAACAGAACTGACAAACAGTGAACACGCCTGGGCGGTCAGCGCTGTGTTTCAGTGGTCACTGTGACGTCAGGAATGACCGGCGGCCTCGGCTTCACTGTGTGCCATCATCAACCACCAGCATGGCTGTGGTGGTGTTGTGGGATGTGTGGCCAACCCCCCTCCTCCCCCCCCCCCTCCTCCCCACCAGTTTTTAGTCCGAGTGGACTCTTGCTACAAGGTCAGCTGAGACTGGCCGCCTTGATGGAAGCACTTTGAGTCATTTCACATCGGAGCAACAACCCAAGGACTCCAATGATGATGATGATGATGTTGAGCCTTTGACCAGTAATACATTAGGATTCAGAAGCATTCTGTCTCGTCACAGTATCCAAAAGAGATACAGGCTGTACAGATCTTAGCGCCTATGAAGCATTCCGTGGAAACCTAGTGTCTTTTAATCACACTTGAGGTCGCATACGTTTGCTGAAAATAGTTGGTGGACAGGATTCCTTCTTCAGCTCCAAGGATTGATTAGCCTCCTTGACTGCAAATCAGAGTTGGACTTTGTCAGCAGTGCTTAGCCTTCGTCAACCAAGGCTTGATGGGGCTTTGAAAATAACACTTCACCTGAGTCAGCCTAAACTTGGTGCCAGTTTGAAAGCAGTACTTCACCTGAGTCATCCCGGCCTGATCCCAGAGGAAGAGGAGGTCCAGGAGACAGTGATACATGGTCACCTGACCTGTCTACCCCATCCCATCCCAATCAGGCTGCAGTCTAAGTCGTCTTTCATCTTCATGGCGCTGGCTAGCTAGACATTCGCTCCAGGTCGGGCGATGAGTAGTGCTGTTTTCTCCAACTCCCGGTTGCAGCCGTAGAGCTTAATTGGTTTTCAACATTATCCAGTGGCCACACGTCTGGTCTTGCTGGTTCATGGACGGGGAGTCTATGTAGTGTATGCTCTGCATGCAATCTGGTCTTCCTGTCCGCAGGAACAGGTCGGAGATGGTACCAGTCTCGGGTTCTGGTTCAGGAAGCATAAAATACAACAACCGTAACTGACACTGATGAAGTCAGACAAATCAGGTGGGAGAACATCACCAATGGGATGATTGAAACTACATTGTCCGCGGAGTTAAACGTCAGCCTGAACTTGCTTGGCGTGTCCTGGCTGCTTGCTGACTACCACATGTACGCCAGCGAACTATTTGACCCAAAAGACGTGCGCCTGGGCTAGTTTTGCACAAATTCACTTTTGTAAAGTTGAGTGGGGTGACGTCTAGCGGTATTCTTACACCAGGACACCCGAATACAAAACAGGATACAAAGTAACATTTTTGTATTACACAAAACAAAGCGGACAAGATTGTCGACTGACGTAGTTTAGAAGACATCACAAATAACGGACATAAACATGCATCCCCCCCCCCCCCCCCCCCCCCCCCCCCCGCCCTCTCTTCCCCGCTCCCTTTTTCCTGACTAATATTTCTCCACCCCCGCTCTCGGCCCCTTTTTCATTGCTTGATTTCTCATCATCTCAGCAGACTTTGGGCCTGTTTCCTGTTCCCTAAACGGCCTCATCTGCAAGGGCTATCAACAGGTGAAAGGCAGCTATAGCAGGCACCAAGCACGAGAAAGCTGACTTATTTCGGCGAATCATGTACCACAACACGTATATCAGCAAACTGTAAATGAAAGAGAGGGAGAATGAGAACAAAACAAAACAAAACAAAAACAACAGTACAACAAAACAGAGAGAGAGACAGAGACAGAGAGAAACAACAGACTATCTCGTTCAGTTTTCATTTCAAATCCGCTTCATCTTCCACACAAACAAGGTCAGTGTTGTCTGTAAAGGACAGAGGTCAGAAAGGAAATCTTGTCTAGTTACGTTACACCGTTAATTTTTTTGTTTCTCCTATTCACCGTAAATAGTAACGTCCCCTTACTGGTGGATGATATAATGGGAATTCTCACTGGCCTGTCATGGCGCCATTTAGTCGCACGTCTGACCGATTTTTTTTTTCTTGTGTGTGTGTGTGTGTGCGTGCGCGCGCGCGGGGCAGCCAACAGAACGATATTTGGGCGGGAGCCATACAACTCAGAGCAACAGCCTTCTTAACAGATTTATCACGGTGTAGGGGTCACTTTGTCCGTCCGAGAACATGAAAAACGAATTGACTCAATAAATCATGTGTCGCGTTCCATCACGCTTTTGCGGTGGCAAGTTCGGATCGAAACGCTGGCACCCACGCATGTTTTCCGAGATTCATTTTCTTCTGGTGCCAGAGTCTGTTGCGTAGAGTTCCAGTCCGTGTACTGGCCAGGGGAGTCTGGTCTCATGAGGGTGCTGTGACGTTCTTGCCGTTGGTGGTGTCTGGGTTCTGTCTGGTCCGGTCTGTTGACACAGGGGCTAGTGTCGGGTGTGTCTTCCTCCCTTGCTCCACCCTTTCAATCTGTGTCGTGCAGTGCGCTCGGACGGATGGACTGTAAGCCAAAGACGTTGAAAACTGACACAAGTCGGTCATCAAAGACGGCCGGAGAACAACTCGATCTTTCTGTGTGTCGTCTGTATCTGATCTCTTTCTGCCTGCTTGTGTGCCTTTCCCGTTCCTCCTCTCTCTCCTCTCTCTCTCTCTCTCTCTCTCCTCTCTCTCTCTCTCTCTCTCTCTCTCTCTCTCTCTCTCTCATACACACACACTTATACACACACGCGCGCGGGCGCGCACTCTCTCTCACTCTCTCTCTCTCTCTCTCTTCTCTCTCTCTCTCTCTCTCTTCTCTCTCTCTCTCCTCTCTCTCTCTCTCTCTTTTGTAGGAAACATGTTTGTATGTATGTATGGCCCTGCGGTTTTCGTTTTCCATCATCCCCACCCCCTATCCCATCACACACCACTCTCCCCCTCTGCGTCTCTCTTTTGTGTCCTCTGCCCACGTAACCCCCTCCCTCCCTTTCCCTCACCTCACCACAGAGGACACAGCCAGACCAAGCTATGACGCAGCACCACAACCACCGCCATCAGTATAACACCACCACAACGTGACCGATGGGCCGATGCGTGCTGTGACCATCGATCGCGGTGCCAGATTCACGACAGGCCGATGTAGTCCCCTACTGCACCTTCCCCCGTTTCCACCCTCCTTCCACCCCGACAGGCACGCACCACCTCTTGTTTGGACCCCACCTCCATCCCCACAATCACCTTCCACCTCCTCCTCCTCCCATCCCCTTATCCTTCCGCACCCTGTTTCCGGCCTCCCCACTGTTGTTACCTCCCCGCGCCTATCGGACACTCTTGCTAAACGTATTGGTCTTAATCGTGTTCCACTAGGGTCAAGTTTGCGTTAACTGTAAAATGTAAACTGTTTCAACTTTTAAAGTTGTACGTCAGATGTAAACACGCAGTGATATGAAATAAAATGGGGATTGAAAGTAAAGTTCGACTGTTTTTATCGTAGTTAAATGCGCTTTAGGTGTTTCCAGTATAATGACGGCGGCAGTTTTCTTTTTCTTTTTTTTTTTTTTCTTTCTTCCTCAAGCACAAACGCACTAAACACAACATAGACTACAGTTAAAAAGGCAACTGGCCGCCAGTTTTCTGTAAAAACAATCGATTTACATATTATGTATGTGTCTTAGGGGTTCGTTTAACTTACACACTCACACGCATGTACCACGCTCACACACACACACACACACACACACACACACACACACACACATCACACACACCCCACACCACCACACCCACACACACACACACACACACACCTCTCTCTCTCTCTCTCACTCACTCACAGGAGAGAGAGAGAGAGAGAGAGAGAGAGAGAGGCAGCCCAGACAGCGGCACAACATCAATCAATAATTCACTGCCAGCGGGCAGAAGACACGCGGGCAGGAGGAGGCAGGACGTTGGGAAGCATAGCATGACACTGGCGCAGGGCTCTGGAACTCTCGGTCTCGCACACCCATTCTCTCTCTCTCTTTCACAGACACCGACACCGACAGCATGCCGACAGGTTGCTAGTACCCGCATGCCATTAAACCCGAATGGAATGGACTCGTAGTAGCTGAACTGTCGTAGGGAACCGAGTGAACGTGGTAGTCATAATAAGAGATTCCCCTCGACTTTTGGCTGGGGACACTGACTGGCGGCGACACCAGAGCAAGGAACTGTTGGTCAGAGGAGACTACACTGGCAGTAGCTTCACAGCAGAGACGTCTAGAATCAACTGGTCGCCTCAGCAAGAGAGTCTGGACTTAATGTGTAGAGTCAGGCCAGCCAGTTTGACGAGCGGCCAGGGCGACAGTTTTCATGAGAACTGGCGATGATAGTTCCAGCCACTGGGGCCGACTGATCTCTCGCTGAAAGGACTACCAGAACTGTTGGTTCTGAAAACAACTGACCATTGATCGGAGGCGTGAAGGGCAGTGACTTTAGGAAGAGAGGTCAGACTCCGCTGGTAGTTTGGGCATAGGAGTGTTAAATTTGGCGAAGACGACAGGACGTTTTGGCATCGGGTAAAAAATGTAACATTCACAGTAGTTTAGGCAAGGAAGATTGGGCGATTTGGCAAGGAAAATTTAACATATGTAGCAGTTTAGTCAAGGAAAATCGGACGTTTGGGCAAGGTAAATATGACTTTCGTAGTAGTTTAGACAAGGAAAACTGGACGTTTTGGCAAGCAAAACATAACATTTCTAGTAGTTTAGGCAAGGAAAACTGGACGTTTTGGCAAGGAAAACTAGACGTTTTGGCAAGGAAAACATAACATTTCTAGTAGTTTAGACAAGGAAAACTGGACGTTTTGGCAAGGAAAACATAACATTTCTAGTAGTTTAGGCAAGGAAAACTGGACGTTTTTGCGAGAAAAACATAACATTCTTATCAGAGTGGGCAAAGAAGACTGGATGTTTTAGCAGGGAAAAGATATCATTCCTAGTGGTTCAGTAAAGGAAGATTGGACCTTCGGACAGGAAAATATAACATTCCTAGTTGTTTAGGCAAAGAAGACTGAACGCTTTGGTAGGGAAAATATAACATTCCTAGTCGTTTTAGGCAAGGGAGATTGACGTTTTGGCAACGAAACTATATAATTCCTCATACAATTTAGGTTAGAAAGATCGGACGGTTCTGCAAGGGAAATATAACGTTCCTCGGACCGTAGGCAAGGAAGATTGGACGTTTTGGCACGGAAAAGATAACATTCCTTGCACTCCAAGTAAGAAAGCCCAGACGTTTCGGCAAGGAACATATGATATTCCTTATACTGTAAGCAAGGAAAACTGGACACACCTGTCATCTTCTGCCAGGAAGGCAGGAATCTATTGACAGTCCTGGCAAGGAGTCAGCTCTCGGTCAGGACACAGCGATCATTCTCACAAGCGCTGGATACGAGTAGTGTAACTCTAACGAGAGTGACAGGAATTTTCACTGAAAGTTGTTTTCTCGGGAGACCGGATTTATGAACTTATATTAGATCATCGTCTACCAGTCGTTTTGACGAACAATCGTTGGGGCAGGAATTGCTTGACTTCCCACAAATTGTTTTGCAAAAATTGCGTGACGGTCAGTTAACAGTTTTGATCGGAACTGTTGCCATTTCCGAAAGTAATTTAGGCTGATATTGCTGTACTGTCCACCACCAGCAGTTTTAGCAAGAATAGCTGGATTTTTCAAAGATAGTTTTAGTTTAAAGAAAGACTGGACTTTCCGACAGGAGTTTAAGCAAGAATTGTTGGACTTTGTTACAGTAGCATTAGCAAGAACTGCTGCATTTTTCAGCGGTAGTTTTAGCAAGAATCGCCAGACTATCCAACAAAAGTTTTAACAAGAATTGCTGGAGTATCCAATAATTGTTAAAGAATTGCAGGAATTCCCTTCAGGAGCGTTGGTAAGAGTATTAGGACAGTTTTGGCGAGAATATCAGCGGACATTACTGGTGGGTATACAACCACAATATTGACAAGGATTCACCACTTGTAGTTTTGACATTCACTGTCGGTAGCTTTGACATTTATTGCCCGTAGTTTCGACAAGGATTCGCTACCAGTAGTTTTGACAAGGATTTACTACCAGTAGTTTTGACAAGGATTTACTACCAGTAGTTTTGACAATGATTTACTACCAGTAGTTTTGAAAAGCGTTTACTACCAGTCATTTTGACAAGGATTTACTATCAGTCGTTTTGACAAGGATTACTACCATTAGTTTTGACAAGGATTTACTACCAGTAGTTTTGACAAGGATTTACTGCCAGTAGTTTTGATAAGGATTCATCATTACTAATGATCTTGACAGTAACTGACCACCAGTAATGTCAACAAGGATTCACCACCGCCAGTAGTTTTGACAAGGATTCATCACCACTGATAATTTAGAAGTGATTCACCGCCAGTGATTTCGACAAGGATTCACCACCACCAGTAATTTCGACAGGGATTCGCCACCAGTAGAGTTGACAAGCACTCACCACCAGTGGTTTTGACAGTGATTTACCACCACCAGTAATTTTGGAAAAGAATTACCCCAGTAGTGATTTTGACAAGGATTACTCCTTCCTGTCCTCCTTTCTGGTGGAACCGCCCTGCCATGGTGCTGGAGCCCTGCGGCTCCAGGGCCCAGACAAGTTCTTCAGCCTGTGACGTGGAGGAGTCCGTTCTTCTGCAGAAGTGTTCGGTGTGTGATATTGCAGACTTTGTCGTCCTCTGGGATTCTGGGGCGTGGGACTGGGTGCTTGTCGTTGTTCTCCCCGCCTTGGTCCACCAGCACGACTATGACCGCATGCTCTCTGGCCGTCTTCTGCAACGTTGAGCGCTTCTGGTGCTACGCCAGCCCCTGGGGCAAAGGTGGGGCCGAGGTGGGAAAGGAGGGGACGGACGAGTCCAAGCAGCGTGACGTCCTCATTCCACGGCGACAGGAGATTCGCCGCACCGTAGGTAAGACAGGCCTTGTGTGGGTGGTGAGGCCAGGGTAGAGAGAGGACAGTGATGGTTGGCGGTGAGGGCAAGGTTGAAGATGGAGTCGTCAAGTCTCTTCTGTGTGGCTTCTTTTCTTTTGCTCTTTTACAGCGCATTTTCTGTGCTTGCAGTCGATTGTTCGAGTTCTGACGAATGTTTTTATTTGTTTCTTATGTAATCTGTTGTTATTTGATAATAAATGACTCGTCACTTCCAGTAACGTTCTCCAGTTCCACTGCTACTTCAGTCAGTGCCTCTTCCACTACTGCAACACTTCGTGGGCTGCAGTATGCAATGTGGACAGTTAAACAGGTGGGGGTGAGGGTGGGAAGACAAGGCTCCAAATAGTGGTCTGTAACAACCATTTATGTATGTTTTAATCAAATGAATATGTTTTTTTCTGTATTTCTTTTGATGAAGGGACTTGGGTTTTCGACCCTGAACTCGCAGAGCTTAAGTCGTTCACTGACCGATTTTTTTTTCCAACTCTTTCGTTTTGAATTTGCCAAAGTCGTGTAATAGACGATGACCAACAACTCGTGTCTGATGACAACGGTGACATTCTGATGAAATCTCGAGCCCGATGTCGCGAATTAATCCCTTAATTTTTATAGACAAGCAGCGAGGCGGAAGACGACGACAGTCGTACATGCGGAGACAGTCGGGCACTTCTGGTTGACGCCGCCATCTTGTCATGGGATACATGGAGCCTGGCCTCTTGATCTCAGAATCCTGGTTTTGTTTATTCTTGATTGTACACCACCGCGCTCTGTGGAATTGAGCCAGGTGTGTGAGGGTGTGTGTGTGTGTGTGTGTGTGTGTGTGTGTGTGTGTGTGTGTGTGTGTGTGTGTGTGTGATCAATTCTTTTTTCTGTCACAGTGTTATTTTATATTGACAATCATTATCTTTAAAAAACATGATCCCCACGCTGTCGTTTAAAATACTGGTTCTCATGATAATGCCTGATGTGTTATAATAATATTGTCTTTCACCCTTCAGGTCCAAAAACGGAATTTCTGTTTTTAACAGAGATGCTGACTTTTCGGTGTGGTAATTGATGTAACTGACTCGCCTATCCAACATGAACAAACAAAACAAACACGACGCGGTTTGCATTTGGCTTTTCTTTTGTCGTTTAGAAACAAGCTCCTCTATTTTTGACGAGGGGAAGGAAGGAGTAAGTTGGACTAGTCAAGAAAGGAAAGAAAATGGTTTATGTTGAGCTCTCTCTGCATCACTGTCTTCCTCATAATGCTTTCAGTTGCAGGATGGTTTATGGCGGTGAGTCAGTGCGTTGCTTTGAAGTCGGCGTGAATGATGTAATCTATTAGCACGGCAGACAGCGGGTGTTCGCAGCCCTCCGTCAAAACGATCGATCAATGAAGGGAATCTTAGCGTGAAAAACCGAGAGCTGCTGTTTGTGGCCTGTTGACTGGCTTGGTGGCTTCTTGTTGTGTTGCTTGGTTGGTCGATTGGTTGTTTGCCAGGTAGACTCTTGCATCAGTGGGTTGGTGGGCTGTTGTCTTGTTAAATGGGTTGGTGGGCTGTTGCTCTGTTCAGTGGGTTGGTGTGCTGATGTTGTCTTGTTTGGTGGGCTCCTGTCCTGACTACAAGCTAAGTCGTAGCCACGAGACCCTCTTCTTCCATTCTGTCATCTTAGTTGTTAATTAATTTATCCATCGGCTTAAAGTCATGCGCACTGTGGTCTCAAACTTAGCGGATGTGGTGTAGCGTATATGGACTAGTCCGCACGCAGTGACGCCTCCTTGATGAAACTGAAACTGAAACTCCTGCTTAGTGGTTTGGTGGGTTGTCTGTTTAGTGGGTTGGTGGGCTGTCGTCTTATTGACTGGGTTGAAAGGCTGTTGTTGCCTTGTTAAGTGGGTTGTTCGGTTGTTGTTCAGTTAGTTGATATGCTGTTATTTAGTGGGTTGGTGGGCTGTTATTTAGTGGGTTGGTGGGCTTTTGTCTTGCTTTGTAAGATGGTGGGATGTTGTCCTTTTCACTGCTTTGATGGACCATTGTCTTGCTTAGTGGATTGGTTGGCTATTCCCTCGTTTTGTGAGTAGATTGGTTGTAATTTTCCTGTTAATTGGGTTCGTGGGTTGTTATCTTCTTTAGTGTGTTTATTAGCTGTTGTTTTATTTAATGGATTGGTGGCCTGTTGTTTGTCTAATGGATTGGTGGCCTGTTGTTTGTCTAATGGATTGGTGGCCTGTTGTTTGTCTAATGGATTAGTGGCCTGTTGTTTGTCTAATGGATTGATGGCCTGTTGTTTGTCTAATGGATTGGTAGACTGCTGTTGTCTAGTTAGTGCTTGTTTGGTTGTAATCTTGATAAGTGGGTTGGTGGGCTGTAGTCTTGTTTAGTGGGTTGTGAGCTGTTGTTGTTTAGTGAATCGATGAACAGTTGTGTTGCTTAATGGATTGTTGGGCTGTTGTTATCTCGTGTAGTGGGCTGGTGGGCAGTAACTTATTCAGTGGGTTGTGAGTTGTCTTGTTTAGAGGGTTGATAGACTGTTGCTGACTTCTTCACTGAATTTATAGGCTGCCGTTGTGGTGTTTAGTGGGTTTATGGACTGCTGTTGTCATGTTCAGTGGGTTGATGGACTTTGTTGTCCTGTTCAGTGGGTTAGGGGATTACTGGACATTGTCTTTTTTCTCATAGTTTAGTGACCTTCTATCTTATTTAGTGGGATGATGGACTGTTGTATTGCTAAATGAGTTGGTTAACTGTTGTCTTGCTTAGCGGGTAGGTGGGATGTTGTCGCGTTTTGTGGCTTAATTGGTTGTTGTCTTGTTCAGTGGGTTGATGGGCTGTTGTTGGCTTGTTGAGCAGGTTGGTGGGCTCTTGCTGTCTTCTTTTGTGAATTGGCGGTCTGTTATTTTGTTTAGTGGGTTGGTGGGCTGTTGCTGTATTGTTCAGTGGTGGGTGGACTGTTGTTGTCTTGTTCAGTGGGTTGATGGACCGTTGTTGTGTCTTTAGAAGGCTGATGGACTGTTGTCTAGTTCAGTAGGATGATGTGCTGTTAACTTCTTGAGCGGGTTGGTGGGTTGTCATTGTCTTGTTTAGTGGGTTAGTGGTCTATTGTATTGTTTAGTTGGCTGATGGGCTGTTGTCTTGTTTAGTGGATTGCTGGACTTTGTTGACTTGTTATGGGCGTTGGTGGACTGTTGTTTTTTTGAGTAGGTTGGAGTGTTGTTGTCTGGTTCATTTGGTTGGTGAACTGTTTTTGTCCTGTTTAGAGGGTTAGTGGGATATTATCTCGTTTTATTGGCTGTTGGGTTTTATCTTGTTTAGTAGATTGGTGGGCTGCTGTTAGGTACCTTGTTTCATGCATTGATGAGCTGTTGTTTAGAGGGTTGGTGAGTTGCTGTTTTGTTCAGTGGATAGGTGATTTGTTACTGTCTTGTTTAGTGGGTTGATGGACTGCTGTTGTCTTCTTTAGGGGAATGATGAGTTGTTGTCCTGCTTGATGAGTTTATTGGCTGGTGTTGTCTCGTTTACTGAGTTGGTGGGTTATTGTTCTCCTCTGTAGTGGTTGAGTGATCCGTCATCTTTTGAAGTGGGTCAGTTGGCTGTTGTCTTGCTTAGTAGGTTGGCAGTCAGTTCTGTTTTTGTTTAATGGGTTAGTGGGCTATTGCTTAGGGGGTAAGTAAAGTGTAGTCTTGTTTAGTGTGTTGGTGGGCTGTTGTCTTGTTTAGTGGATTGACGATATGTTGTCTTGTTAAGTGGTTTGGAGGATTGTTGTCTTGTTTAGTGGATCGGTGGGCTGTTGTCTTGTTTATTGGATTGGCAATATGTTGTCTTGTTTAGTGGTTTAGTGGATTGTTGTCTTTAGTGGGTTGGTGGACTGTTGTGATCTTGTTTAATGAGTTAGTGGGCTGTTGTTTAGGGGGTAAGTAGAATACTGATGTGTTTAGTGGGTTGGCAGGCTGGTGTCTTGTTCAGTGGGTTGGTGGTATGTTGTCTTGTTTGGTGGTATGTTGTCTTGTTTTTGGGATTGGTGGTATGTTGCCTTGTTTAGTGGATTGATGGGCTGTTGTCTGTTTAGTGGGTTAGTAGGCTGTTGTATCATTTGGTAGGTTGATGGGCTGTTGTCGTATAAAGTGGGTTGGTAGGTTGTTGTCTTGTTTAACGGATTGGTAGTATGTTGTCTTGTTCAGTGGTTTGGTGGTGTGTTATCTTGTTTAATGGGTTGATGGGATGTTGTATTTAGAGGGTTGGTTGGATGTTGTTTAATGAATTGATCGGCTGTTATCTTATTTAGTGGGTTGGTGGTCTGCTGTTGTCTTGTCTAGAGGTGGGTTGGCTGTTGCTGCTCTTTAGAAGGCTGCTGGTCTGTTGTCTACTTCAGTGGATTGGTGTGCTGATACCTTCTTCAGCGAATTGGTGAATTGTTGTTGTCTTCCTTAGTGAGTTTGTTGACTGTCGTTAACTAGTTTTATGAGTTAATAAACTCTTTCCTTGTTTAGTGGGTTGGCTGGCTGTTGCTGTCTTGTTTATTGGGCTAGCGGGCTTTTGTCTTGTTTAGGGGGGGTTGAAGGGGCAGTTGTTCTCTTGTGGATTTTAGGACTGTTGTTGACTTGTTTAGTGGGTTAGTGGACAGCTGTTGTCTTGTTTGTAGGGTTGGTAGACAGATGTTTTGTTGAATGAGTTGGTGGATTGTTGCTATCTTGTTAAGGGTATTGGTAGACTGTTGTTTTGTTAAGGGTGTTAGTGGACTGTTGTCTTGTTAAGGGTGTTGGTGGATCGTCCTTGTCTTGTTAAGGATGTTGGGAAGTGTTGTTGTTGTTGTCTTGTTTAGTGAGTTAGTGTACTGTTGTAGTGTTTAGTGGGTTGTTAACTGTGTTGTCTTGTTTAGTGTCTTGTGGGGTTGTTGTTATCTTGCTATGCGGATGGGTTGTTCTGTGAAATGGATTGATGAGCTGCTATTATATTGTTTAATGGATTGTTAAGTTGTTTTCGTCTTGCCTAGTGAGTTGGTGAAGAGTGATACGATGGATGGTGTCA
>CM065721.1:8530398-8537898 GCA_033310375.1 Conus canariensis | reverse complement strand
GGAGAGAAGGTGGGAGGGGTGGTTTGCAGGAGACTGGTTCGTTCATCGTTTTGATGAGCATCTATATCTTATTGATGCTGTACTCTGCTTCAAGCTTCCTCCATGACTTCTTGATTCGTAGGCAAGGTCGACTTTTTGGTCACTATTTCTCCGTTCTACACGTAGGTTGAGTCACTTGATCGTAATGATTGATTGCTCTGAAGGCATACAGTTGATTGGTCTGCAGTTCGTTTGCTTTGTTGGTAAATGAACTGCTTGGTCCGCTGTGTACTTGTTCCGTCGATGAAGTGAACTGGTCTATCACCATTTTATTGCGTCGATAAAGAGAACTGGTCTATAATCATTGCTCAGTCAGTATAAAGTGAACTGCTTGGTCTGTGGCCATTTTTCTTCTGTCAATGAGTTCAAAATGAACTGCTTTGTCTGCAGTTCATCATCCTGCCAATGAAATGAACTGCTTGGTCTGCAGTTCATTGTTCTGTCAGTAAAGTCTCGTGCTTGATCTGCAGTTCATTGTTCTGTGAACATAAAGTGAACTACATGATCTGCAGTTCATTGTTCTGTCAGTAAAGTCTCGTGCTTGATCTGCAGTTCATTGTTCTGTGAACATAAAGTGAACTACATGATCTGCAGTTCATTGTTCTGTCAGTAAAGTCTCGTGCTTGATCTGCAGTTCATTGTTCTGTCAGTAAAGTCTCGTGCTTGATCTGCAGTTCATTGTTCTGTCAGCAAAGTCTCGTGCTTGATCTGCAGTTCATTGTTCTGTCAGTAAAGTCTCGTGCTTGATCTGCAGTTCATTGTTCTGTCAGTAAAGTCTCGTGCTTGATCTGCAGTTCATTGTTCTGTGAACTTAAAGTGAACTACATGACCTGCAGTTCATTGTTCTGTCAGCAAAGTCTCGTGCTTGATCTGCAGTTCATTGTTCTGTCAGTAAAGTCTCGTGCTTGATCTGCAGTTCATTGTTCTGTCAGCAAAGTCTCGTGCTTGATCTGCAGTTCATTGTTCTGTCAGTAAAGTCTCGTGCTTGATCTGCAGTTCATTGTTCTGTGAACATAAAGTGAACTACATGATCTGCAGTTCATTGTTCTGTCAGCAAAGTATCGTGCTTGATCTGCAGTTCATTGTTCTGTGAACATAAAGTGAACTACATGATCTGCAGCTCATTGTTCTGTCAGGAAAGTCTGGTGCTTGATCTGCAGTTCGTTGTTCTCTAAATGAAGTGAGCTGCTTGGTCTACAGTTCATTTGTTCTGTCAGTAAAGTATAAAGTGAACTGCTTCGTCTGCAGTTTACTTGCTCTGTCAATAATGTGAACTGCTTGGTTTGCTGTCCGTTGTTCTGTCAATAAAGTGAACTACTTGGTCTACAGTTTATTTACTCTGTCAGTAAAGGATAAAGTGAATTGCTTGGTCTGCAGTTTATACGCTCTGTCAATAATGTGAACTGCTTGGTCTTGCAGTTCATTGTTCTGTCAGTAAAATGAAGTACTTGGTCTGCAGTTTATTTGCTCTGTCAATAATGTGAATTGCTTGGTCTGCAGATTATTGTTCTGTCAGTAAAGTGAGCTGATTGGTCTGCAGTTTATTTGCTCTGTCAATAATGTGAATTGCTTGGTCTGCAGATTATTGTTCTGTCAGTAAAGTGAGCTGATTGGTCTGCAGTTTATTGTTCTATCATAAAGTGAACTGCTTGGTCTGCAGTTTAATTCGCTCTGTTTAATAATGTGAACTGCTTGGTCTGCAGTTTAATCGCTCGTTAATAATGTGAAGTGCTTGGTCTGCAGTTTATGTCTGTCAGTAAAATTGACTGTTGTCTGCAGTTTATTGTTCTGTCAGTAAAATTGACTGTCTTGGTTTGCAGTTTATTGTTCTGTCAGTAAATTGACTGCTTGGTCTGCAGTTCATTGTTCTGTCAGTAAAGTGAGCTGATTGGTCTGCAGTTTATTGTTCTGTCAGTAAGTGAGCTGATTGGTCTGCAGTTTATTTGTCTGTCAGTAAAAAGTGACTGCTTGGTTTGCAGTTTCATTGCTCTGTCAGTAAAATTGACTGCTTGGTCTGCAGTTATTGTTCTGTCAGTAAAGTGAGCTGATTGGTCTGCAGTTTATTGCTCTGTCAGTAAAGTTGACTGCTTGGTTTGCAGTTCATTGTTCTGTCAGTAAATTGACTGCTTGGTCTGCAGTTCATTGTTCTGTCAGTAAAGTGAGCTGATTGGTCTGCAGTTTATTGTTCTGTCAGTAAATTGATGCTTGGTTCTGCAGTTATTGTTCTGTCAGTAAAATTGACTGCTTGGTCTGCAGTTCATTGTTCTGTCAGTAAAGTGAGCTGATTGGTCTGCAGTTATTGTTCTGTCAGTAAAGTGAGCTGATTGGTCTGCAGTTTATTGTTCTGTCAGTAAAGTGAGCTGATTGGTCTGCAGTTTATTGTTCTGTCAGTTAAAATTGACTGCTTGGTCTGCAGTTTATTGTTCTGTCAGTAAAGTGAGCTGATTGGTCTGCAGTTTATTGTTCTGTCAGTAAATTGACTGCTTGGTTGCAGTTTATTGTTCTGTCAGTAAAGTGACTGATTGATCTGCAGTTATTGTTCTGTCAGTAAAATGACTGCTTGGTCTGCAGTTCATTGTTCTGTCAGTAAAGTGAGCTGATTGGTCTGCAGTTTATTGTTCTGTCAGTAAAGTGAGCTGATTGGTCTGCAGTTCATTTGTCTGTCAGTAAAGTGACTGATTGGTCTGCAGTTTATTGTTCTGTCAGTAAAGTGAGCTGATTGGTCTGCAGTTTATTGCTCTGTCAGTAAAGTGAGCTGATTGGTCTGCAGTTTATTTGCTCTGTCAGTAAAATTGACTGCTTGGTTGCAGTTCATTGTTCTGTCAGAAAGTGAACTGATTAGTCTGCAGTTATTGTTCTGTCGATAAAGTGACTGATTGGTCTGCAGTTCATTGTTCTGTCGATAAGTTGAACTGATTAGTCTGCAGTTTATTGTTCTGTCGATGAAAGATGCTTGGTTGCAGTTCATTATTCTCTCGATAAGGTGAACTGATTAGTCTGTAGTTTATTGCTCTGTCGATAAGGTGAACTGATTAGTCTGTAGTTCATTGTCTGTCGATAAGGTGAACTGATTAGTCTGTAGTTTATTGCTCTGTCGATAAGGTGAACTGATTAGTCTGTAGTTTATTGCTCTGTCGATAAGGTGAACTGCTTGGTTGCAGTTCATTGTTCTGTCGATAAATGAACTGATTAGTCTGCAGTTTATTGTCTGTCTGATAAGAACTGATTGTTTGAGTTCATTGTTCTCTCGATAAGGTGAACTGATTAGTCTGTAGTTTTTGTCTGTCGATAAAGTGAACTGTTGGGTTCTCAGTTCATTATTCTCTCGATAAGGTGAACTGATTAGTCTGTAGTTTATTGCTCTGTCGATAAGGTGAACTGATTAGTCTGTATTTCATTATCTTCGATAAGGTGAACTGATTAGTCTGTAGTTTATTGCTCTGTCGATAAGGTGAACTGATTAGTCTGTAGTTCTTATTCTCTCGATAAGGTGAACTGATTAGTCTGTAGTTTTATTGCTCTTCGATAAGGTGAACTGATTAGTCTGTAGTTCATTATTCCTCGATAAGGTGAACTGATTAGTCTGTAGTTTATTGCTCTGTCGATAAGGTGAACTGATTAGCTGTAGTTTATTGCTCTGTCGATAAGGTGAACTGATTAGTCTGTAGTTTATTGCTCTGTCGATAAGGTGAACTGATTAGTCTGTAGTTCATTATTCTCTCGATAAGGTGAACTGATTAGTCTGTAGTTTATTGCTCTGTCGATAAGGTGAACTGATTAGTCTGTAGTTTATTGCTCTGTCGATAAGGTGAACTGCTTGGTTTGCAGTTAATTGTTCTGTTTGAGAAAATGAACTGATCAGTCTGCAGTTTATTTGTTGTGTGGTTAAGCAGACGTCTTGTTCGACGTTTCATTGTTCTGTCCGTATGGTGGACTAGTTCTTGGCCTTTTGTTGTTGTTTGTTGACAGAAAAGTGCCATGTCAGCGTTCCCATCGTTTGTGCAATTAGTCGGTGTCTGGGAGCCATGACGGATCAATTTGCCCCGCCATTTGGCCTTTGTCTGCTGGTTTCCTGACGAAAGAAAGTCTGAACCGCTTTGTCGCCATTGTGGTGGTGGTGGTGGTGGTGGTTCTTTGGAAACTTTCTTAATAATTAACAGACGAAAGAGAATGAAGGACAAAGGTTTTGGGGTAGGAGGTAGAGAAGGGAGGGGAGAGGGAATTGCTTTAGGTGACTTGCTTGCGGGCATGCTTACATCCTACATCAGTGGAAAGATCTTTAAACCAGCCAGCACCAACATAGTCAGTGCAAAGAGCGCAGACGTTTCTTTAAAACGTTATTCCATCAGTTTATCCCAACTTGATATATTTAGATGTTAGGCATTTCTCTTTTGAATGACGCAGTGAGTACAGGTGTAGCGGTTTGACAGTAGTGACAGGGTTCCTGGGACACCATGGTGTGTGTGATTGCCAAGGAGAGTGCGTGTGGAGTTTGAAAGCGATGCCAATGTGTAGCGACACTCGATGCAGTCATCAGATGTAGTCAGAGGAAGCATCCGGTGTAACTGGTGACGTCAAGATGTTGAGAGCTAGTCACACGGAACAGCATCCGCGTCGGAAACGGGCGGTCCCACCCGCGAAACGGCCCTTCTTGGACACGGTTCTTCCTAGCCCCCCCCCCCCCCCCCCCCCTCCCCCTTCCTCTCTGCTACCACCTTGATCCGCCCTTGCACTCCATCTGATAGAGCTATTGCATGCTACTCTTTCGGTTGACATGAGAAAAAAGGGGAAAAAAAGAGAAAGAAATGGAACGATGATCTATGTGCAACATATGCTTCTTGCGCAGTCACTCAAACAGCTGTTGAGAAACATAGTGTGACGAATGAACATGATGTACTCCGGCTCAATCAAGTGATGAAACTAACAATGTGTAGCTTTGGTCCGTAGCGACGCGCTCCCTCAGTGGAAGGAGGGAAGAAAATGATGGAGAGGGAAGGGGAGAGAGGAAGGGGTCCGGATTCTCTTTGTGACAGAACTTTTGCCATGCACGCAGAAAGTAACAGATGGTGTCGATGAAAAACTAGTGCGCCTTACATCTAGACTGATAATACAGCGAGACTTGACGTTGTTGCTGCTTTTTTTGCTTGTTGTTTTGTTTGTTTTGTCGGTCAATGAGACATGATGCCAATGTGGGAGCTTAGAGAGTTGCAGTGCCGGTTATTCCAGACTATTGATTCACAAGGCAGCGCTGCACGGGGAAAAGCTGCCGATGAGATGAAATCGCATCGTGTGGCACAATGAGGCTGTGCTCTAATGTAGTGGGGAGAAAATCTCGTCATCACCACCACATCTCTCTGTCTCTGTCTCTCTGTGTCTGTGTCTGTGTCTGTCCCTCTCTCTCTCTCTCTCTCTCTCTCTCCCCTCCCCCTCCCTCTCTCTCTCTCTCTCTCTCTCTCTCTCTCTCTTAGTTGCTTCTCTTTTTTTGCTCGCCTGCACTGATGTGCGCATGACATATAAGCATACATAAGAATATGATTTTACGTGCGTGCGTGCGCGCGCGCGCGCGTGTGTGTGTGTTGGGACTGTAGGAGCTGGGCTCGCTCTGGAGTGGGGGAGGATTGGCATGGGGGAGTTGGGGAAGGGGAGTCATGCATGTCGGCATATGAACAGGTTTTAGAGCAATGAGGTCGGCTGTTTTATGGAAAGCTCTATCTGGTTTGGGTCAGGAGATGGCCACGGATGATGTGCACTTGTCTGGCATTATATTGAAATCCCTACAACGAAAACACAGTCCGATGGGTAACGAGATGGCTCGTTGTTGTTGTCGTCGTCATTGTCGCCGTCGTTCTCAACTTGCTGTTGTGCGCGCGCACACGCGCGCGCCCCACACACACACACACGCACGCACGCACGCACGCACGCACGCACGCACGCACACAGTATGACATGCATCATGGCTAGGCGACCAGCTTAGATCTTCACCGAGATTGAAGACCAGAGAAAATACAAATCAGCACGCAACTCCTGGTGCAAACGTAACGCGTATCTAAAACTCTCTACGAAACACAAAAGTAATTTTTTTGGACAAATATGTTTCTTTCAGACGTCACAAAGTACAGAGGTTGAAAAAGGATGAATGAACACACCTTTAATGGCAGTCAGAGATCGACAGTCGTCAAGGACGTTGTTGCTCAGTGCCAGACCGAGGGGATGGGGATGAGGGGAAGGGGTTTGGTTTGATGTGTGTGTGTATGTTGGCGGAGGGAAGGGGGTATAACACATAGAAATGCACAAAGCAGTCAGCATCTGGGAGAATTGTTTTGTGCATTATGCGTTTGTTGTTTTGAGGTCTGAAGAAGACGTTGTTGTCGAAAATTCGCGTGTCTGTTTTGTGCTGTGTTTAAAACATTTGTTACTTTGCACTTCGTTTCGTTGGTTTATTTGTGTCTTACCATCAGATCTGCTCATTTGTGTTGGGTCACACTCACCAAATATACAAATCCACCCGCTTTAGTGTTTTACTTGTTCGTGGCACTTGGATCAGTTTTGATTTTACCTGTACTGCCCCAGCCCCGCCCCGCCCCACTTCAATCCCTCCCCCCTCCCCCTCCTTTAGGACTTAAAAAGTGTCTGACAGTATTGTGAAAAGAAGATGACGTGCATGTGTTGCCCATCTTTGTCGAGTTCGATTGGTTGGCTGGTTCCGTTCCATGGCTGACGGGAGTTTGAGGGTCACTGGGGATGTGAGGGAGCAGCGGAACGGGTCATAGTATGTTAAGGAGGATGGAGGGTCGAAGGCTCGATCGATCCGTGTCTGGCAGCAGAACGGTGAAATTAGAGTTGAATTACCCCCCATCCGTTTGCTTCTCAATGATCACTAAGTTCTCACAGAAAAAGACGGTGCGGAGAAGGGAGGGAGGGGGGGGGGGGGAGTTAAAACACCGTTATCAGTTGCCTTGCTTATTTCCATTACTGATAATGAAACCATTCAGCCGTAACTTCTTTCATTCATTCTTTCTTTCTTTTGCTCCTTCTTTCTGTCTTTCTTTCTTTCCTTCCTTCTGTCTTTGTTTCTTTTCTGTTGTGCTGTCTCTTCTGGCACTTTCATGTGTGAAGTCATTTTCGTCGTCTCGAAGTTGTTCGCACTAAGGAAGAAGAATTAGTATCCCCATTCCCAACCCGCTTTCTCTTTCCTAGTCCGTAATGACAATAATTAGTCCCACTGTTCTTAGTCCGACATCCCCCCAAGCACGCAGCCACACGCCAGGAAAGTCCTGTTGCAACCTCGACCCCGACCGTCCACTAGGAGAGATCAGTATCCGATCGTCATGAGGCAACTTGCTAGAGGAGACACTGCACTGAACATGGCATAACTGAAACACTCTAAGCACCATGTAAATAATCTTGTCATATAGCAGTCGATTATTGATTTCGGTCAAAAGGAGATGTTTCAATTGATAC
>CM065721.1:8480398-8522898 GCA_033310375.1 Conus canariensis | reverse complement strand
TTAGTGTGAATGTAAATGCGCTTGTAAGCGGACTGTGTGTGTCTGTGGGTGTGTCTAAATTTCTTTTACATCTGTTTGTGCTAGTGTATGTGTGCGTGCGCGTGCGCGCATACTTACTTAAACGTATGTGCGTGAATGTCACTGTTAGTGTTACTTTATGTTGATGTTGCGAAAAGGAAAAAAATAAGAAAGAAAAGAAAAAGAACTCTGCCTCTCAGTTCTCAACTGCCGGAGGGACTCGAACACATGTCGGGCGGTTTCTCGGCCGGCGATCATAATCACCACACAGCCGCCAGCAGCGAAGAGAGCGGATCGATACTGACTGAATATCTGGGCTTTAACAATGACTGTGTCGGGAGCAACAGCGAGACACTACCATGCATCCTGACTGCATACTAAGCATTCCATCCAGGATGGACAGTCTTTCCTGTAACAAAGGAGAAGACAACCCCATTGTCCCCACTCTGCAAGTACAATTCATTAATGAAATTTACCACAATGGTTTATGCACAGGGCAGGGCTGGGGTTGTGTTCGGTTAGGGTCATGCACCCCGGAGCTGGAGACTATTAAGTTCTCATCTTGTATGCATAGAACACGCTGCTGGCTCCATCCAACTGCCAACCAACGGTTGTAGCTGAGACCTCCCTCACGGGTACGGCGCCATCCTGTGGGAGAGGTCGGTTTGGAGAAGAAGTGCATTGTCTGCCTCTGGGGAGAGGTCCATTTTCTTGCAGAACTCACAGCCCTGGTGGGGTGGATGCTCTTCCGTCCTTTCTCTCTTCAGTGGAGGCAGACATGATATGGCTTTTACAATGTTCGTGTTCCGTAGTGTTATCATTCTGTTGCCTCTGAGCGCATGTGCATGCATACGCCCACGCCGAACAGGGGGTGGGGTGTAGGGGGAGAGAGAGAGAGAGAGAGAGAGAGAGAGAAGGGGGTGGCATCATATCTGCCCCAAGAAGCGCTACGTCCCTCCCCATAGTGGAGTGAAGTTGATCCTCCGGCTCATGTGTTCCTCGCACGTAGGTCTGGCACAGGAAGGGGCTTGAAGTTTTCGGGCGGGGAGAACAAATGGGTTTGGTGTCGGGGAGAGAGAGGAGCGGGGAGGGAGGGGTGAGGAGGGCGGAGGAGTTGGGGCCACATCCAGTGCTGTCACGTGACTGTGGCTGAAGGCGTCTGTCAGTCCCCGAGGACTTGAGAGGTCGACCTGCTGTTGCCTGTCGGATCGAACAGGGTCTGTACTGACTGAAGAGCCAGACGCGGCAAAGGCACTCGTGGAAAGACTTTTTGGGTTAACATCCCCCTTCTTCATCATCGATGCAAATAATTCTTTTCATCGAATACCAGGCGGTCGACGTGAGAGGGAAAAAAAAGAAAAGAATAAAGAAAGTCTGTTCTCTTGCAAAGAATGGAAATTCTAGGTTCGTGGTTCTCTAGGCATTTCTAGGTGATTCTTCTCGTGAACCAGATCGGTTTAGGTTACATTTGACAGATTCAAGTCCTCGCGTGGAAATTGGGAGGGGAGGGTGTGTGTGGGGATTTGAACAACTTTATGCAATCTGCATAAAATCGCGTTCTACACCTGAAAAATGAGACCGACCTGCCAGACTGGAGCTAAGGCTTTCGCGGAGTCTCTTTTCTTTCTGTGCCGACGTGTCGGGTTCTCTTCCGGTTTGGAAAGTCATACTATGCAAGCGCTTCCTGTTTCCGTGCGTGCCAGCCCCATTTAGCCATCTCCCGGAAAGCATGATATGCGAGTGGTCAAGAACCGCCAGGTGTCTCTTGTGGATGTCCTGAACGCTTAGTTAGGGTTGTGTTGCTGCCTGTTTTTTGATGCTGGTCCTCAGTAGAGAAGGTGTGTAGAGGAAGGTGTGTATAGGAAGACTTTGGTCTATGCCAGAAACATGACCTGCTGGCAGATTGCTTCAGGTGGATGTGTGTAATCACGCAATGATTTCTGCTCTATTGAGTTCTGCACTATTGCGTGTCCGAGAGACTCCCGCCCCCCCCCCCCCCCCCTCTCTCTCTCTCTCTCTCTCTCTCTCTCTCTCTCTCTCTCTCTCTCTCTGCGTGTGACTCCTCCACTGCCTATACATATCTGGATCTGGACTGAGAATCAGAGCGTGTACGCGCAGGCGCGCGGGCGCGGGCGCGCGCGCGCGCGCGCGCGCGCGCGTGTGTGTTGTGTGTGTGTGTGTGTGTGTGTGTGTGTGTGTTGAGTAACATCAAAGACTAGATTATCCGATCCAGTAAAGATGAGGCGACTGCCCTTTGATCCCGGTCATCTCTCAGGGTGTACAACTGGCCGTGGCAAATGAGCTCATCACGCCTTGTGGACGATGGCTCGCCACTTCCACGGCTGGGTTCAGTCTGGAAGGCTTGCAAGGCTGTTGGTCATAGTCCACGGGTTCATGCTCACCTCTTTCCTCCGGGAGGTCTGATATGATTATGCCGAAGAGTTTTCCCAGGCCTGTGTGATGTAGCGGTGGCCGATGTTGTGGTGGTGGTTGTCGCGGCAGTGATGTCATCGGATCTCGTTCGTCTGATTGCTCACGTCATACTAACCAGGCTGTTCTCTGCCTTGATGGGAAGAGGTGACTGGAATTAGGAAAGGGGCACAGCGGAATGGGAAAGGGGCACCAGAGCATGAATCACAGCATCGGTCCTTTTGTCATCATTATTATTATTTTGATTAAAAGGGGGAGGAGGAGGGGATACAGGAGAGATGGGTTTGCGTGGAATGGAGGGGCGGGGGGAGGGGGGTCATTGGCCCGGGGGGGGGGGGGGGAGCTAGAGGAATAGAGGGATTAAGAATGAAGGGACATACTCGCAGCACCACATTCCTCGCCCCCCCCTCTCTCTCTCTCTCTCTCTCTCTTCCTCTCTCTCTCTCTGTGCGTGTGACTCCTCCACTGCCTATACATATCTGGATCTGCGTCCATTCGCAAAGTCTTCTGTGAACCATACTTTGAATACATCGTCTAAACATATAACCTACTCCGTTAAAATCGCTCATCCCCACTACCACTCTGTCTACCCTCCCTTTTCTCCTCCCTCTGCCTACCATTCTCTCCGCCCCCCCCCCCCTCCCCCCCTCCTCTGACTTCTCTCTGTAGTTTGTTTGTAAGTTTCCTTCTGTTTCACCACCCCACATGTCATTATTACTTTTATGAATAGTTTGCCTACTTGGGTCGGGTGCTTTAGGCGGCTGACCCGCTTCTCCTCCCCCCCCCCCCCCCCCCCCCCCTGTCATTTAAAATGCTTTTTTGAGCATATTGTATTTTATTATTGTGTTTTCTCTTGTTCATTTCATTCATATGCAACACACCCACTACATACCATCACACCCTTCCCCATCCACTCACTCTCCTTCCCCTCCTCTTCTCTCTCTCATTCTCCACTCTTCCTCTACTTCCATTCTCTCTCTGTCTCTCCGCTCTCTTTCTCCCCTCCCCCTTCTCTCTCTCTCTCCTCCTTTTTCTCCTCCTCACTTTACTCTACCCTCTTTCCTCGTGCCCTATTCCTCGAACTCTACTCACCCTCTCTCCCACTGTCCCTCTGTCTACTTCATTCACCACTTTGGCTTCACAAGGGGAGTATTGTGCATGTTTATGTCTGTACTGGGGTTTTTTTTTTTTTTTTTTGTTTTTTTTTGTCGCTGAGGAAGGCATATTGCCGAAAATTTCTTGTCCTGTTTTGTGTCGTGCATTACAACTGCGTTACTTCACACTTTGTTTTGTGTGCTCTTCTGCTTTTTTGTCGTGTTCCAGTAACGCTGCAGTTTGTTTCATTTGCCGAGTAGTTTGCTTATCATTGTAGAATTAGATTACAATGTTGCTATGTTGAATTGTCAGTATGAATGACATGTGTTGAAATAATGTATGCATGACAAGGACAGATTGTAAGACTAGGCTTCAGCCTAAACTCTTCATCCTTGCGCATCAAAGATCAATCAGTCAGTCTCTTTCCTGACGTATTCCGTTGTCCCTGTTCTCCCTGGTTGTCCAACTGCAGGTTTGTGGAGGGCCGTGGACCAGTGGGAAGGGAGATCAGGGGACAGGATTGAGGAGGCTGGGAGAGAGAGGAGGCGGGCGAAGGAGGCACGGTAGAGGTGAAAGTTCCACAGGATTCAAGATTTTTGGGCCAGTGCCCTCACATCCTCTATCGTTGTTTCACTATGGGTGTGTGGGTGTGTGTGTGTGTGCAACGTGAGCTGGTGTTAGTCAATATGTTTGTATGTATGTGTGCGCGTGCATCCATGTGTGTGTGCACGCGCGTGCGTGTGTGTGTCCCTAGTTTGTTCGTGTTTTGGCGTACATGCGCGTGGCGTGTGTGTTGTGTGTGTGTGTGTGTATGCGTGTTTGTGTGAGCGTGTGTGTGTGTGTGTGTGTGCGCGCGCGCGCGCGCGCGTGTGCGCAGCAGAATATGCGTGTCAGAAAGAGAGATTGTAATCAAGTAACCAGATGCACTCACATACCCTTGTCTCGTAACACATGCCACTTTAAGCCATCCCTCAAAGCTCACGTGCTCATACAACCGGTCACGCACGTATGCACTCATGCGTTAACGCACGTGTGCGCGTGGGCACAAGCCTTTATGAACAATTTGATTACCATGATAAGTAGCGAGACAGAGTGAGCGAGTATGTGTGGGTTAAGGCGGAGTCGGGGAGTGATCAACTGCCGAAAGTAATTGTGAATAAATAGAGAGAGAGAGAGAGCGTAAGGCATGCTGTCACTGCCGGCCTGTTCAATGACACAGGGTTAACAGGTCAGAGCCAACACAAGGACTGCCAGTGTTCACAGCCGCAAAGTCCGGTGTAACGGGACGGGAAGACAAGAGGAAATTAAAGCCGAAGCCCATATAGTGTGTTGTGTTTGCACGGACATTGGATAGTCGTGCGACTGATATCTACATTCTTCTGCCCTAGCTCTCTCTCCTTCACGACTGACTCAAGGCCAGCAACGTTCATATCGATCATGAGCTAAACGAAGATGCGGTTTCTGTGTGTGTGTGTGTGTGTGTGTGTGTGTGTGTGTGTGTGTGTATTTTTGCGCGCGCGCGCGCGCGCGCGCACACACACACACACACACACACGTTGATTTATGTCAAATGTGTCGGTGTTTGCGTACGCACGTACGCTGTGTGTGTGTGTGTGTGTGTGTGTGTGTGTGTGTGTGTGTGTGTGTGTGTTGTGTGGCGCGCGCGCGCGCGCGCGCGGGACGCGAGCCCTGATATATTCCCGGGTACTCGGCTGGGGTACAAAGAACATGAAACGAGTGCGTGTGTATGCGTGCGTGCACACATGTGCAAATACGCACACATGACATGCCTACTGTAATGTATGCACGTGTCATGCAAGTGTGTGTGTGGCCCGCGAGAGGGATAAGTATGGTAGACGAAAGGATTCAAGAATGGCAACACCCCTCCCGTTAAAACTCCAATCTTTGCCTTTTTCTCCCCTTTCAGTCTGTCTGTCTGTATGTGCACGCGCACCCGTCTGTACGTCTTCATGCAGCATCAAGTTACAGTGCGTTACATAGCGCCATCTGTGTGACGTGAGGCGTGTTTAACGTGGCATGACGCTTAAAACAACCTCGGCACACTGTGTTAGCGGATGAGATTATATCATGAACCGCCAGTCCGCAGGACTCCAGGGCGGGTGGATGGTGGACAGCCCTAAGAACTGTTTGCAGAGCAGATGTAGAATGCGAGTGGCCACGTTTTCCAGCATCCAGTGAGATCATTGTCAGGTTGTGCGTATTTATTCACAGACCTTTGTGCACACTGTTAGGAAAGAGTGACGGTGGAACATTCATGTATACTCTAGGTGACCGCCAACTAAGGTCCCAATAGATAACGCCCACTGTACGTGTGGATGGGCTGTTCCGTGTGTCATAGTGACGTTGAGTTGCCTGGCGCTGCTGTCTGGAGTGAGCTAACATTGAAGTTATGCACGAGTGTCTGTCATCTCAGTGTAGAAGGTGACGGGCTGTCGGTGTGATTTCTCCGCCGTCTTCCTGCTTAAGGTGACACGTGGGAAATATAGCCCGCAGCCTTGTCTTTCTCACAGTGATGCGCAGTGGAGATAGCAAGGTGACAACTGGGACTGTTCGTTGAGAGAACAGGCACAGCATCAGTGCATGTGCTCAGCCGTCTTCTTTCTCTGTCAGCACAGACGATAGTGAAATGTTGTACATGAGGTAAGTGGCAGTGGCAACGCGTCTGCATCAACATATTTCGTTCTAATGGTTCAATCATCGTCATGGTTTCGTGCCAGCAGCATTTTATGACTCACTGGTGTTCAACATCCATTGTACAGAAGCTCAATAATTAGTAATTCTGCCTTCAGAATTACTAATTATTGAGCTTCTGTACAATGGATGTTGAACACCAGTGTTGGTAGTGTCCTGGTTTCAACCAAAACGCATGTGTGAGTCGAGACATTAGTTCCTCACTGGACTGTGAAGTATAGGAATAGCTCCAGTGGTGCTATTATGACTTCACTGGACACATATGCATGAGTCCAGGTTCCCCAATAGACTGTGAAGTATAGGAATAAGTCCAGGTTCCCCAGTAGACTGTGAAGTATAAGAATAGTGCCAGTGGTGCTTTGTGACTTCAGTGGACACACATGCATAAGTCCAGGTTCCCCAATAGACTGAAGTACAGGAATAGTCAGTGGTGTATTATGACTTCATGGACCACATCATGGTCAGTTTCCCCAATAGACTGTGAAGTATAGATATCCTTGGGAATATGCTAAGTCCAGGTCCCACATAGACTGTGAAGTAAGGAATAGCTCCGTGGTGGTATTATGACTTCAGTGGACACACATGCATAAGTCCAGGTTCCCCAATAGACTGAAGTATAGGAATAGCTCCAGTGGTGGTATTATGACTTCACTGGACACACATGCATGAGTCCAGGTTCCCCAATAGACTGTGAAGTATAGGAATAGCTCCAGTGGTGGTATTATGACTTCAGTGGACACAAATGCATGAGTCCAGGTTCCCCAATGGACTGTGAAGTATAGGAATAGCTCCAGTGGTGGTATTATGACTTCAGTGGACACACAATGCATGAGTCCAGGTTCCCCAGATAGACTGTGAAGTATAGGAATGGCTCCAGTGGTAGGTATTATGACTTCACTGGACACACATAGACTGTGAAGTATAGGAATAATGCCAGTGGTGGTATTATGACTTCATGGACACACATGCATGAGTCAGGTTCCCCAATGACGTGAAGTATAGGAATAGCTCCAGTGGTGGTATTATGGACTTCAGTGGACACACATGCATGAGTCCAGGTTCCCCAATAGATTGTGAAGTATAGGAATAGTGCCAGTGGTGGTATTATGACTTCAGTGGACACACATCAGACTGTGAAGTATAGGAATAATGCCAGTGGTGGTATTATGACTTCAGTGGACACACATGACTTGTGAAGTATAGGAATAGTGCCAGTGGTGGTATTATGACTTCAGTGGACACACATGCATGAGTCCAGGTCCCCAATAGATGTGAGTATAGGAATAGTGCCAGTGGTGGTATTATGACTTCAGTGGACACACAAGACTGTGAAGTATAGGAATAATGCCAGTGGTGGTATTATGACTTAAGTGGACACACATGCATGAGTCCAGGTTCCCCAATAGACTGTGAAGTATAGGAATAGCTCCTGTGGTGGTATTATGACTTCACTGGACACACATAGACTGTGAAGTATAGGAATAGCTCCAGTGGTGGTATTATGACTTCAACTGGACCACTACATGGCTGTGAAGTATAGGAATATGCCAGTGGTGGTATTATGACTTCAGTGGACACACATAGACTGTGAAGTATAGGAATAGTGCCAGTGGTGGTATTATGACTTCAGTGGACACACATGCATGAGTCCAGGTTCCCCAATAGATTGTGAAGTATAGGAATAGTGCCAGTGGTGGTATTAGACTTCTGGACACACACATGACTGTGAAGTATAGGAAATAATAGCCCAGTGGTGGTATTATGACTTAAGTGGACAACACAGCATGTTCCATGGTTTCCCCAATAGACTGTGAATATAGGAATAGCTCCTGTGGTGGTATATTGACTTCACTGGTACACACATAGACTGTGAAGTATAGGAATAGCTCCAGTGGTGGTTAATGGACTTCATGGACACACATAGACTGTGAAGTATAGGAATAATGCCAGTGGTGGTATTATGACTTAAGTGGACACACATGCATGAGTCCAGGTTCCCCAATAGACTGTGAAGTATAGGAATAGCTCCTGTGGTGGTATTATGACTTCAGTGGACACACATAGATTGTGAAGTATAGGAATAATGCCAGTGGTGGTATTATGACTTCAGTGGACACATATGCATGTGTCCAGGTTCCCAAATAGACTGTGAAATATAGGAATAGCTCCAGTGGTGGTATCAAGGCTTTGACAGACACTCATGTGTGATGGAAGTTTCTCAATGGACTGTGAAATATTGGAATAGCTCCAGTGGTGGTATCAAGGCTTTGACAGACACACATGTTATGAAGTTTCTCAATGGACTGTGATATATAGGAATAGCTCCAGTGGTGGTATCAAGCTTTGACAGACACACATGTGTGACAAAGTTTCTCAATAAACTGTGAAGTACAGGAATAGCTCCAGTGGTGGTGTCAAGGCCATGGAGGCTGTCGGTATCAAGCTCCCAGGGTTCCACTAGGTGTCAGGTTCAGGTTCAGGTTTAGTCATTACTCAGTAGTCTAAAATGTTTTGAAACACCCCCGCATTTTTAATCAAAATTCAAATGCCATGCAACTTTGATGTCAAGTCAGGTCTGGTATCCTCAGGATATATATGGCTCCACTATAATGAAGCTCTTAAGACTAGTATATCCAGTGGCCCACTATAGGAAAGGACTTGTGTTGCTTTCATGGGCAGAATTTGTTCTGGGTTTGCTGAGTGTGATGCACACATAAGGATTGGTGCAGTGGATGGGATGGTTTCTGTGGCTTAACTGCTCGAGGGGCCACAACTGCTACAAAACTGTTCGTGCATTGCTCTCAGGTTCGCAGGGAAAAAGAGGAGGGAATTTTCCATTTTAAAGGCAGCAAGAGCTGTGTTCTTAGATGTGTGTGTGTGTGTGTGTGTGTGTGTGTGTGTGTGTGTGTGTGTGTGTGTGATCATTTTCTAATCAATACTGTCATCTGAAGAACAGCTATTCCACAAATAACATTAAACCACACACTGGAGTACTCACATACACTGGCATTCACATATATTTTCAAATTACACACACATCATGCATGCAGAAGCATGTTCATACAAGCCTACAGATCATACACAAACACACACAATACACACGCACATGAGCACATATGCACTTGCATCACGTGTACTGGCACACATGTGGGCATGTCCACATTGACAGATGTAAACGTGCACACATACCCATGTGCTCATAAAGACAAACACACGCTAACAACTTTAGTAGTAGTGCAGACAATATTGGGTAGATATCCAAGGTCTGACCAGTGCATTAGGCTAATGTGCAGACCAGACAAACACCAAGTCCTGTCCGTGATACTCTCTTCTTGAGTCCTTTGATTTGGGGCATTAATTTTTCAAATTCATACATCAGCTGTAAATCCTGCACACTATGGTCCGGTAATTCAGCAGATGTGCAGCACACATAGATTAGTCTGTATGCAGTGACACCTGGGTAAAACTGAAAAGTGCCAGTGGTCTGTAGGCGGTGACATCTGGATAGACTGAAAGAGTGTGTATATGCCCAAATTCACATGCTTGTGAATAATGAAAGGAACTCATTTTTTATCCAAGACATAGGTTTTTGTAAGCAGTCATATTTGGATGTGTGCTCGGAAACCACTCTGCCTCCTTAGGTTTCCTTGGCAGAGAATCTTGACAGCATCTGATGGCTGTGATCTCCTCCCCTTCCCTTCACATTCCTTCTCCTCTGATCTCTTTGGGGATCACTTCCACAGGGCAAGAGAGAGAGAGCGAGAGAGATGTCAGCCTCTCCTGCCTTTCCCTCTCACTGTCGTTCTCCAGTGTCCTTGGCAGGGGGACTGAAGACAGGGAGGGGTATTGATTGTGGAGGAAGGCCCGATGTGGCTGGCGCTGTCTCATCAAGTCGACTTTTAGCCAGGGGACTTGAGTGGAATGACACTCCCTTCCTCTTCCATTTCCCTGAAGTGTGAGAGTGGACCGCAAGAAGTGTGTGTGTGTGTTTTGTGTGTGTGTGTGTGTGTGTGTGTGACAGCAATGGGTGTGTGTGTGTGCATGTGTGTGTGTGTGTGGACAGCAATGGGTGTGATGGGTGTGTGTGTGGTGTGTGTGTGTGTGTGTGTGTGTGTGTGTGTGTGCGCGCGCGTTGGTTGGCTTAACCTGTAAAGTAGGTTTACCAACTGGTTGGAAACCTGGAAAGTGGAGTCTTTTGTAATAAAAAAAAAAAAAATTTTAATTTTCAAATTCAGTTTATTTTTGGATAGATCCTGGCACATTTCATTATTAGATAATCTACACCGTTTGGGCCTAAGTAGTTCATTTATAACACAAAAATCAACGTTTTACAGCTAGATTTCTGAGAAAATGGATTTTCACAGTGTGGGGAAAAAGTCTTAGATCATCGTCATTGAAGAGCTTTTCTATCAGAAAAATGTTTTCCTTTTGTGAATTACAATTACTTGAACATGGGTAACATTTGATTAACCTCCTTTGGGGGTTGTGTTTGTCTGTGTGTGGTCTTTCTTCATCTAAAGTCATGCTAACAACTCTGTCATCCACACATATATATCGAGAGAAACATTGAGTGGATGGTTGAAGAACATAAGCCCAAGAGAAAAAGAGATAAATTATGCATGGTGGATAGAGAGAGAGAGAAGAGGAGAGAGAGAGGAGAGAGAGAGAGAGAGAGAGAGAGAAAGGGTGCGAGAGAGAGTTTGTGAGAGGGAGGGATGTGGCACTGGTGTGATTGGTCTCGCAGTAGAGCAGTCCGGTGGTGCCAGACTCAATCCAGCCTCATTTCCTGTGAAGGAAATGTTGTCCCTGGAACTGTTAGTCTTTCCGTTCCTGTCTAAGGCCTGGAAGAGTTTTCTGTGTCAAGGCACCGATATTTCACCTTTAAAGAGATGACTTCACCTTCTGTGCTCGATCTTGTCCATCAACATCTTACAATGTCAGTTATTTTTCGTTTATTACTTCAAAATGGTACATTTTACCTTGTCCATCTAAACAAAACATAAAAAGCATTTGTGTGTGTGCGCATGTGTGTGTGCGCGCGCAGCGGACGCGGGTGCGTGCATTTATGTGTGTACAGATGACCTGGTATGAAATGGAAGGTGAAACTGAAGGTTTTTTTTTTGGACAACAAACAGATTGTAGTTAATCTTGTCAAAACCATTTTAGCTTTTTGCCAATTGAAGCAGGGAATGAAAACTGCGGACGGACAACACTTCTCAAAATTCTGCATTCATGTTAAATAATATATTTTCCAGAGGTTCAAAAAAAAAGGGTGTACATGTGACAGTACATTTTTAATACTTATTTTCTTGTGCGATTGCAGATTCACCTGAGCGCACGCAAGCTCCTCCATGGAAGTTCTGGCGCAAGCTGTCAACACGGCGAACGGAGAAGAAGCCCAAATCATCCAGCAAGTACTCGGCCGCTAACGGGGGAGGTCGACGGACCGAGTGGACCCATCCCAGCCACCTGGACCTGAGACCTCTGAGTGGGACGGAGGAGGAGGACCTGACATCGCTGCCTGTGGGGCGCTGCCCGATGTGCTGGACAAAGCCGTGCATCGACGCAGTAATAGTCTGAAAGCGCCTCCCAAACCTCCCCGACTCTTCCTCTTCCGTTCCTCCTCAATCAACCACCCCCGCAGCTCCGTTGATGGAGGTTCCGCCCGTAACTCCATGGTGGCGGCGGGAGGTGGGGAGAGTGGAGTGGATGTGCTGGCTGAAGCGGAGCCCATTTACGTCAACTCTGCTTTTGGTGCAGCCTTGAAGACGGGTCTGTCTGGTAACGATCGCATCATTCCACCAACCGTCAGCAACAACAACAACGACAGCAAATCCATCAGTGAGAGAAGACAGGCCATTGAAGAAATGGATGTCGCCCAGAAGCATGCTCCAGTGCACAGACCCAGGCGGAATGGTCCGTTGCCTCAGCCACCCACCACCACCACCACCTCTAACTATCACAGCCTCCCCCACTCCAGCCATCGCTCCACAGACGGAACAGCCAAGCGACATCCAGGACGATCCAGACGCAAATCCAGTGACAGGTCGGAGTTGAGCCGCCACAAGCACATCATGCACAGTGTGGTGGATCTGCTGTGCCAGAGGTTCAACCCCTTCCCCCTCCTCAAGGCGCTGCAGTCGGCTGGGGTCCTGACCCCCATGGACCTGCAGGCCTTTGAGGGTCACCCTGATCGCAAGCTCATCTGCGAGAATCTTGCCAACGTGATCGGGGAGGGAGACTACTCACTCTTCACAGCTTTCCTGCAGGTGGTGCGCGAGGCTGGAGACCAGGAGGAGATAGTGCGTGTGCTGGACGCCATGGGGGCCATGGACAGACTGATCCATGACCTGCCCAGCACACCAGAAGCCTGTGAGGATGACCCTCAGATTCTGGCCGATGAGAAGATGATCTCCTATGAAGTGGGCTACCTGGCACCAGACGGGATGACTCTCAAACCTGTGATAGAGCTGGAGAGAGTGCGACTGACAGACAGGAGACTGAGTAAGAGGATGTCTCGGGCATCAGGGTGCTCCAGTTTGGGGGAGGGAGACAAAGGAGAGGAGGAGGGGAAGAGTGGAGACATGGTAAGCAGTGTGATGTCAGTTGGCAGTGCAGGACCTGTCATGATCAACGCCTGCATCACCGGGCACAACCTGAGTGGGCAACGGGCACGGGCATTGGCCCAGGTCATCAAGGAGCATGACTGCATTCTGGAGTTGAGGATTGGCAAGACTCAGCTACGCAGCGCTGATGTAGCCACTGTGTGTGAGGCACTGATAGACAACTCCTCCCTGGTCTCCCTGGACATCCGTCTCAATGTACTGGACTTTGTGGGGGCCACGGCTGTGGCCAACATGTTGTCCAAGACCCAGGCTCTCCGTCAGCTCAATCTGTCCTCCACAGGGTTAGACGTGGCCGGGTGTCGTGCCATTCTGCAGGCCCTGTCCGCTAACAAGACCATGATGGACTTGGACATGAGTTTCCTGGACGTGGGGGACTCTGTGTGTGAGTGTGTGCGGGACATGCTCAAGGCCAACACCTGTCTGCAGAGACTCCGCCTGCGCAGCAACAACTTCTCTGCCGCCGGTTGCTTTGCCCTGGCTGAAGGACTGAGTCGCAACCGCGCCCTGCTGGAACTGGACCTGAGCCGTAACTGCATTGGGGATGATGGGGTGGAGGCTCTTGCCCGCTACATTCCTGACTCCTGTCTGGCAGAGATGAGCCTGGAGAACTGCGGTCTGACATCATCTGTGTGTGACATGCTGGGTCAGATGATCTCTAGCAGTAAGCGACTCCGCACTCTGGATCTGAGCGTCAACTTTCTGGGTGATGAGGGCGTGATGAAGCTGGGAGCTGCATTGGAGCGTAGCTCTGTGCTGCACACGGTGGGACTGAACATGTGTGGCATCACCAACGACGGGTTTTCTGCCCTGCTGGATGTGCTGGAGAAGAACGCCAGCATCTTGCTGCTCAAACTGTGCTACAACCGCCTGGGCCGAGAACACCGCAGTCCCACGGCCACCTCCGACAACCTGAGGTATCGCCTGCGTATTGTCACCTCCTCCAAACCCAAACTGAAGATTCTCCTGTGGGGAAACTCCTTTGATGAAGTCTAGTGTGACTAACAGACATGTAACTCAGTGACTGTGACAAACATATAGACTAGCATTAGAAATATTGTATGGTTTGTCTTAGACTGATGATTTTGGCCACTTGAAACAACTTTCTTTCCTTTAAAAGTGTGAGACACTAGTCCTTGACATTTATTTTATATGATGGGACAAAGACAAGTGTGAAGATTAGAGTTAACCTTGGTGGAAAAGTACTGTGTTGACATACTCAACTGACTACCCAATACCAGATTATCTGTTGGGACTTTCCTTTGAATAGAATGAAGTCTGCTTTACTTTGTTGCTGGTTTATTGTTTTAAGACTTGCCGTCGACCAACCAGTGGGTACCTTGTGATGGTGTTTGGCGTCGTGGGATGCAAGGCCTTGTCAAGGGACACAATGCAAGTGGTGAACTGCTGGTAGGCTCAGAGCTGTGACGTTGTGTAGAGGTTTGTGAGAAAGTGGATCAACATTTTGTGGAATTTCTTTTGATGCTACACCTGTGTTTAGTTGAAGTGAAAATCTTATTCCTGATGCATTTACGTCATCAGGGTGTGGTACGCAGAGCTAAGACACAGAATGAAAAATGTCAAAAAGAATAACCTTTGTTAATCGCACATGCAGAATCAAGATGTACAGGTCTTCATTCGACTCTAAACTATCGTACCTGACGATATGATTTTCAGCTGAAACTTGAAAAGTAAAATGTACTTTGTTCTATTTTGTTTTGGTGAAGAGACTGCAATTTTATTTGCCAATGCAAGATTTTACAGCAGCGAGTTTAGGGCAAGGAGCAAGCAGACTATTACAAGAGGGAGAACTTCCAGTCTTACGTGCCACAGTCAGATGTCTATATGGCTTTCTGTACAGGACAGAGAGGTGGATTCTGTTGGAAGGATGGTATTTCTGTGAACTGATTTGTCTGTTCACAGACGTTTTGGTTGCTACTTGTGACAAGTTACGTTGTCGTTCTTGTGATCTGCCTGGGAGAAGGCTTACAGTGAATCCAGTGAGTGAATCGGAGATATTAATGTCAATATGTGCATCAAGTGAACTACTGCATCTTAGGTTTCTGCCATAGACATATGAATAATTGTATGTATGTGTGAAGTGTGGTCAAATCATATTGAAATGAATGGGTAATCGAGGAACAAACATAAGATGGCCAGATAAACAAATTATACATATTTTAATCAGCACACTTGAAAAGCCTAAATGCCCCATCTTCAAATATTTTCATTCGGGAACTTTCCCTTCCACATCGTTTTTTTTTTTTTTTTTTTTTCATGAATGACCATATTACTTCTTTTGGAGAATGTCAAAACAAAAATCTGCACAGTGAACATAATGGCTGGACAGTCACACAGATGACAGATGTGAAATAGGTTGAAGAGGATGTAATTCTGCTTTTCGACCTTATTCGTTAACTTTTGAAATCACTTGTTGCTATGGTTACCGATAGTTTTCATGTGTACCTTTGTTTCACGCACACCAGCACACATGCATGCGCACACGTACACACACGCACACACACACACAAACAAGCACACACACACAAGAAAGAACTAAAATAGCAGCAAAGTGAGCACAGTTTTTAGCTTATTATGAATGCCAGAAAGCCTCGCCCACACAAGTGATATGTACTCCCTTTGAAGACTGGGGAAGGAAAGAAAGAAAGGGGGAACAAGAAAATCCATCTTTTTAATTGTCCAGTTTTCTTAATGATGTCATTTAAAAAAAATATCCATTTATGATCACCTATGTGTGTGTGTTCATGACATCTATACGTTTCTGTCTCCGTTGTTTTTCATTTCTTTTCTGCTTATTGCCATCAGTGTTTTGGGAATAGTGAATTAGATGAATGTATATAAAGCTGCCAGTGTTGTTAAATATATAGAACGTACATTTATAAGTGTTGCTTGATAATGTGTTACAAGATAAAAATTGCTGGCAAATGCATGTAACTCATCTATCAGACTTTTCAATGACTGAATGGCTTGTTATTGATGTTGGTGTATTTTATGTAATCATTGTGAAATCAGCTTTACACCTTATCTCAAAATGATACCTGGTACCCATTAGATTTTCTTGTTTATCTTTCATAAAGTGAAGAAGAGCATCTCTCATTTCTGATGTCCCCAATAGTTCACTTTTTCTGCTGTTTCTTTATAACTTGCTGGGCAGAAAACAATTTCTGATTGATGTGAGTGCAGTCCATTGTTGTTGGAAGTTTCTTTTTATATTTGACTGTTAATGCTTTCTGTCTACACTTTTCCTTTTTTTTTTTCTATTCTTCTTTTCCTGGGCATGTCAACACTGTGTTTTAAAGAAATGGATTAATCAAGTGATCCATTTGTGATCAATGCAAGAATACCATGGAATGAAAGGGGAGAGAACAAGAGATGTTGTGAATGATCTGACTGTTGGAGAATCTTTGATTTTCAATAACATAAATTCTGTCTGTTTGAAAAGGTTTGGGTTTTGTTTTTTTTTAAAGAAAAATTCATAAAACTGTATTGATGATAATGGCCAGACTGTTTAGACTGAAATGCATTCCAGAACCTGAAAATCCCCACTCACCCATCTAG
This sequence comes from Conus canariensis, assembly GCA_033310375.1. Taxonomy (NCBI): domain Eukaryota; kingdom Metazoa; phylum Mollusca; class Gastropoda; order Neogastropoda; family Conidae; genus Conus; species Conus canariensis. The sequence continues at coordinate 8,506,441 of CM065721.1, read as the reverse complement.
TCCTCCCCACCGCATACAGATAACATAGTAGGGCAAGCTCCACTTAAGAACGGTGTTCTGGACCAGAAGTCCCTGTGTCCACTCCAGGGCATTTGTGAAAATGCACTTTTCTGTGTCCGAGTCCTTTTCAGCCTCTCACCTCCATTTACAAATGTGTGTGTACCTGGGCTTGAATGTGTGAGTGTGTGCTTTTTTTTATGTGTGTTTGCTTTTCTCATTTTTCTTCTAACCCTAATCCTCTCTTCAGAATCATCATCATACGCCCAATTCAGTTTTCATCTAATCTTGAAAGCAAGTCACGGAACGAGTCGCCTTTACATAAAAGACAATGCCAGCGTTTGCTGTCAGGACCCATGCACACCTCTCCATACCCACATGTATACCAGTTCGTCAACACACAGGAGGAAAGCATTGTCAGTACAGCCCAATCCCAGCAACTGTCAAGGCTTCCAGCTCTCTGCATGCCGTCTCGTCACTTGTGGGTGATGCCAGTGTCCAGGTCTCCACAGTGACAACACATTTCACATCAAGTTTTAAATCAAGACATTACTCTATTGAAATCATGTATTCAGAGCCTGATGCATGTTCAGTAGACATTTCAAAACACACACACACACATTACGATTTATTTCAATAAGCAAGCGGCAAGGTGAGTCCTGAAACTCATGTTTCTAGTAGGCTTTGGTTTGTAGGTTTTACTTAATCCAGTTTGTCATCAATCCAGAATGGGGGCTATTTTACTGACATGTCTAGGTTAATGTCATTCACCATGTCCACCACCTGTGATGACAATGATAGGTAACCATTGTAGTTTGTCATCCACTTTTTTGGTCACAGGCTTCTAAAATTCAAGCCATCTGTCATAGTACAGGCTTCTCCTAGATTTGTTGTCAGGAGTTGGTATGAAAATTCAGTTTAACTTCTTATTCGATGACAGATGCCACAAACAGGGCCTGTATTGTTAGTGGTTCATTCAACAAATTCAGCTTAAGAGTAGCCTTTAAAGAGGGAGCGGGGATAAGGGGGTATTCCCAGTCATCTGACCAACTCTAAAATTGGTTTCCAGCCCGAAACTTTTTTCTCTACCAGAAGACAGAATGCACTAACAAATAAAGCAAAAGATGCACACAAAAGATAACACCAGAGAGAAGCTGTATCTGAGGACTGACTTGACAGTCAACAAGAGTTCTCGAGTATGCCAGATTCTTTAAAGGGAAAACACTTATAAGGATCAAAACAGTAACAGAAAGTGCATGTAACATTCTGTATGCATTTGCTTTCAGTGAAGGAACCTTTCTTTAAACTGAAAAAAAAATTAGAGAAAAGAAAAAAAAAATTACACGTTATCGGAAGCTTCACGGAGAAGGGTGGGGATGGATGGTCCTCATGCAAATTGTTGCAAGGTTAATGGTGATATGATTTATAAATGTTGCACATGAAATCGGCTTGCCAGTGTTCACCGGTTTTATATTTAGACAGAGTGTATGTGTGTGTGTGAGGGAAGAGAGAGTCATGTGTACATGTTGCTAATATGTTAAATTTTTTTTTTTAATATGTTTAATTTTAAGTGGATGATTAACTGCATGCCATGATGAACAGAAAATCATGGCAATGAATAATTGTCTTCTTGTCACCTTATAAATGTTGAATGCACATGGCACTCATGATACATGCCCATCGTGATTTGGAAACTGTGTTCAGTGTACTGACTGACTGAATTTTGTGATTTCCCTTTCCCTCCTTTCCCACCCTTACTTTTGTTGTTGTTCCTGTGACTGTCCTATCTCTCACAGACTTTAAGTCTTGTTTTGTATTAAATTCTTCTGTGATTTTTTCTCTTCCGATTTCTGTGATCACATTTCATCATACATGTAGTTCTCTCTTTGTCAGTCTCCCTCTCCCCTCCCCTTTCAGACATTTCATCATACATGTAGTTCTCTCTTTGTCAGTCTCCCTCTCCCCTCCCCTTTCAGACAGAATATATTTTGACTTTCATGCAGGATGTACAATCTGGGTTATCATCATCAAATTACCTTCCAGATCTCCTGCATGTCGTCCACAGTTCAGTTTGGGATGGGAAATGGACTGGGGGGAGAAATGTTTTTCTTTTTGAATTAGCTGTAGCAATCAAAAGAAATTCCCATTTTCATCTTCATTTAAAACAGCAGGATATCTACCTTATTACATACAGTTCCTCTGAGTTAAAAATGTAATTTGTATAGAAAAGAAAATGAAATCTTTCAAAGTCATTATGTTCTACTTCTAGTAAGAACCATGGAAGCATCTAGGTTATGGAACCAAGTTCTGGATAAATCATGAATTGCCACAAATTTTGTGTATGATACTGATTTATGTTCCCCTCTGACATACACATCACAATATATCCCCCCCCCCCCCCCCCAAAAAAAAATATTTAAGAGGTTTTAATCCATATGTTCAAGTACTTCCCCAAAAGAGCCACCAAACCAGCGCTTCCTTTAAAGACCCTGAATAGATCTAACTAACCAATTCATATGCACTTGTTTTATAAACTGCAATATACTTGGTCACAGGATAAGAGAGGAGTGTGTGTGTTGAGGCATTTCTGTGGCTTCATTATTAGGTCACGCCATCCCTTTCTGCTGGTCAGGTCAGCATGTTCTCTTCTTCCCTGATGATACTAACATATTACAGTGTTCCCTTTTGTTTCCTGATTACCGCAGTGTTTCACCTGATGACTTGTTCTGTGGCATTGACAATGAGTGTCGTTATGTTGCTGAAGAACCATTCATTCATTAAATCTGGCTTCAAGCCTGTCTGAAAATCAACATGTGTCTGTGTGCGACTGTGAGTGTGATATCCTATCTGTCAGCTACAGACTTGTCATTAGCTCATGGACATCATGCAGAGCAAACTGTGGAGATTTCTGTGAGGGAAAAAAAAAAAAGAAGAAAAAGACTTGAATGTAGGTCCTGGATTTCCAAGAGAATGGAAAACCAAACACTGAACAAAACTTTACATAAAGCTAGAGTTAAATAAAACATGAAATTCATGGCTGAAAAACAAATTTGAAAGTATTTGTTCAACTTTTTGGGGGGTGGGTTTTATTTGCACCAGCACCTCATGACAATGATGTATAACATGCAAAAATCCAGAATCTGAGAGAACAAAGAAGTATACACATACAAGCACATAACACTGCGTGTAAAATCTGTACAACAGCAATAAAATGTTTCATGTTCACTTGCTTCTACTTTACTGTGTTCAAGCATGCATGTCATCTACTATCAAGACCATCAGACGAATACAATCATGCGTGCAAGCACGCACACACATACACGCACACGTACCTCTATACATGCATGTATATTCATTTATGCACATCCATATTTCTGTTTATACACGATGCTGGTGTCCTGTTGAAAAGCATTCAGTGCTTCCCCTTCTGTCAAAATTGAAAGAGCAATTCCATCACTGAAGTGACATTACTCATGTCTTACAATCTTGTTCTTCTGTGCAAGGCAAGTATGAGTCGCCCAACATAATTAAAAAAAAAAAAAAGTTAATCACATAATATACCACCCACACAGACACAGACATGCACACTCCCTTCAGCTTCTGTACATTTCAACAAAACATCCATTAGAAAAAATACAATAACAATAACATGTATGAGTCATCATGACTTTTGTGGAAAGTCAAGACCTTTGTTCTTGGAATTTGCTGTTGACATGTTTCTAATGTAATTTTTCTTTTCTCCATTCTTTAAACATGTGTTTTTTTTTTTTCAAATTTTGTGTTATTTGGGAAACTTCTGATTTTAACAGTTTCATGGCTGAAAAGCGTCTTCATCTAAAACAGCAAACTTCTCACCTGAAGATGCTTTACATATTAACATGATGGAATAACTAGCAGAGCTTTGCAATGTTGAAATTAATACCCTTGATTGTAACAATGTCAAAAAAAAAAAAAAAAAAAAATGGATACATTAAAATAAGAAACATTGGAAAAAAAAAAAAACAGATAGAGAAAGAGAAACTGACAAGCTCATTAGATGTGTGGCATTTCTGTTGGGTGAATTTTTTGGTAACTGGGCATATAAAGTGCATTTTTATATGTGTAATAAAGTAAAATAGCCTACTAAAATACTCCATTTTATCTGTGTGTAATAAAAAATTTTTTAAGTGTACAAAAAATTCCGAAAGTGTACGAGTGCGCAGATGTGTATTTTTTTGCATAGATAAATTCTACAAAACATCAACAACAACAAAAAAACAGAATTTGAACTGAAGAAATAATAATCACAATGGCATGTTCACAACACCAAGACTTCTGTACTTTTGGAATACAGTATCCACCCCCCACACCCTCAACATACACACATATTTATTGCCAACTTCTCAGTGGTGTTTATAAAGGGGAATTCAGGTCCAAAGTTGGCATCAAAACAGTTGTGCACATTGGCTGCAGTAAGTGCTTGTGATCTTCATACCTGTTTTCGGTCAGACGTGAACTTTCTGAGGTTGGACGCTCTCCTATTCAGAGTTCTTAAGCTTAATGAAGTAGGGTCAACCAGTGGGCTACCGCAGACGACATCCATTAACACAATGACTCTGGCCAGAACACCAAAATGGTGTGTGTATCTGCTAGGCCACCTGGCGAGCGCACACTGTACGTGATTTCCTGCACTTCAGAATGTTCACACACCTATTTCACTCCTCTCTCTCTCTCATACACACAGAGAAAAGGTCTGCTAATTAAATGGCAAATATGTTATTAATTAATGCTTTGTTTCTAAGACAGAAATGTACAGGAGTGAGGTAGAGGAGGCAGAGAGAGGGGGATCTCTTTCTCTCTCATTCACTCTCCCTCCCCACCTCCCTCCTCTCTCTCTCGCACAATGTGCCAAGGGCACAGGCATCCTTTTAGATATCTGCGATAGTGAGTTAGTTACCCTGACGTCTTTCATTTCCTCCCTTTCCGTCCTTCTCTTCATTATAGTCTTTGGCAGTGTTGTGGGTGCAGACAGTCAGAAGGACTGGGATGGAGGGGACAAGTTGAGGAGGCAATAGGTGAGGTTATAGACCTAGCTAAACCAGGTTGAAATGTGAGTGTGTGTGTGTGTGTGTGTGTGTGTGTCTGCCTACCTGTCTGTCTATCTGTCAGACTGTCTATCTCTCTCTATATATATAATATATAAACGCACACACACATACACACACATTCACCATGTATCAGGGAATTCAGCATACTATTTTAAAAAACACACACACACACTAGGACAGCTGGACTGGCGATTGGTTAAAAAGACATCTGTGAAGATAAGGTATATATTTAAAGTGTATGAACGGTCATCCTCTCTCTGCATCCTATATTCTTCATAAAGGTAATCAATTTCCTTTACTCTGTGCATACACACAATCCTCATCATTCAACCAAATGTTATGGTCTGTCTGTAATGTCAGAAATAGCCATCAACAGCCATTCTTTTCACTGTTCAGTCTTTGAAGCGAGAGATGAAGTCCTGTTCACACAATTGACTACAAAGACAGCTTTGAAGATTGTCTCTGCTGCTGCCCAGTACTTCCATCAAACTGTCTTTATCCCAATTCCTGTGATCTACACACTGACCACATTAAGTGAAGTACTGATGGACCAGCTTATAACAGTGAACAAGCAGCCTTTTTTTCCGAAGAGACTGGAAAAGCCCTTTGTATCATTTTCCACCACAAAGACACCACTGGAATGTACTGTCTCTAGTGGCCATTAATCTCATGAAGGGACACTTTCATCCTAGTCCTGTGACATATAGAAACCAGGACAATCTGACAAACAACATTTAATGATGATGTGAAGGCCTACAGCATACATTTTGAGCCACACACATTAATTGCTATCATACTCCTCCAATGCCTAGACACTGAGTGTTTTTTTTTCCTTCTGTACCTACTGTGTGGTAATATTTGCCTTCCCTCTTTGAATGGCTGATTTATTTCTACCTGCACTGGAGACCAGATGGTATGTGTGCCACAGGTTTGTTTGTTTTTTTTGTTTTGTTTTTCGTTTTTCATTGCTCTGCATATTCATATTCATGCTCTGTATCGCCAGAGACGTAAAAAGAACGTTATCATTTATAGCTTTCATTGCCATGAAACCTTTAAAGTGGATTTTTCGTTTTTCATTGCTCTGCATATTCATATTCATGCTCTGTATCGCCAGAGACGTAAAAAGAACGTTATCATTTATAGCTTTCATTGCCATGAACTTTAAAGGATTTCGTTTTCATGCTCTGCATATCATATTCATGCTCTGTATCGCCAGGACGTAAAAGAACGTACATTATAGCTTCATTGCATGAACTTTAAGTGACTGGTCACAGATTCTCATCAAGGAAGACTGTTAAGCTGTCTAAGGTATTGTCCTAACTGCCTTCTGCAGCGTCTTATTCACTGTCCACCACTGTGTCAACTTCCAACTACAGCCTACTGCCAAGCATGCTCTGCACCACAGCATCTCAGCAACCTGTTAGGTGCAACATGATGTCTCAACTACACACTGAACCATCACACTGATTCTTCCTGGGTGCTCCTGAATCCAGACGCACAAAAAGTCTTTACATCTCTGAAACTATTACAGCTATTCCATTGAAATTTTACATATCTTTAGAAAAAGAAAGTTATTTACTCTATGTCAGCAAATTTCGGAGTCAGAGAATCAAAAGCGAGAAATAATCAGCTGCATCATTTGAACCATACACTTTCTATCGTCTAAGTCCTAATGGACCCATATGTTTAAAGAATGATAACTAAATATCACAATGCATTGAGTACGGGTCCGGGTGGATCTGCTTTGTCAGTTAAAGCATAAACACTTGTTGAGGACTTTTTGATGAGTATATGTGATGCAAGAACCCCCAGGATATGAACAGGGATCAGCACAGTAAAAACAGAAGCCTATTGTATCATACAGTGTATAGATACTGAAGGATCAACACTGACAGAAAGGTACGGACAAGAGTGGTGTCCAGTGAAGACTGAGTAACCACTCTATGTCAAATTTCCACTGAGGCGCATAGAATCAACTGCCCAAGAAGTCTGCTATCTCAGTCGCCCATACTTGCAAATTTTGCCCGCTTGTCTTCATCCAGCATGTTACCAACACTGGTAATGGTAATGGTCATGTTGCTTATATAGCCCAGCCGACTGCAAAGGGCCATATAAGGGTGTCACCACATTAAAATCAACTCACAAGTCATTAAAAAAAAACAACTTTCCCTTACTCTGTTCATCAAATTATATATATGTTCTGGTCTTGAAAACACACACACACACACACACACACACACACAGAGACATGCATCGCATACACTGCCACATACACACATGAGACCGTGCCTGCCCACCCATGCACATACATACACATACCTGTACACTAACCACACACACATACTCCGATAATAATGGCCCAGATAATGGCAGGCAGGCACCTAAGGTCTGACTGGCAAGCTGGGCTCATGCATAGGTCAGACATCTGCTAGGTCATAGCTATAAGACCCTCTTCTTCATTTCTCTCATCTTAGTCATCACAATTCATTTATCCATCAGCTATGAATCGCTCACATTGTGGTCTCAAAACTTTGCAGATGTGGTGTAGCGTATATAAACGAGTCCATGCACAGCAACACCTTGATGAAACTGAAACTTGAAATGGTTAAGTCTACTCACTGCCTCATACTATCATAGCCAGCACCACTCAACACAAACAGCCAGTTAAATCATCTGAACACACAGCAATCATTCCATCAGCTAGAAACATCAGGTGAGACACATGTATCTTTTACAAAGCCAAGAGACCATCAACTGTCCTAGGACACTTGTGTAACACCACAGGTCATTGAATTAAGCTGCAGAATTCAACCGTTCAATGTTGAACAGCACCCCATGCAAAACAAATGGTCACTCTCACCAGTCTCTTGGCAGCACACACACACACACGAGTCACATACAACTGCATTCAACACTACAAGAGTACAGAAAGAATTTGAGAAAAAGTAAAATTTCAGTGCGGTTGGTTTCCACCTTGAAGCAAACCGTTCCAAACTCAAAGCTGCCAAAGTAAGACACTGGAAAAGCGAGCCTGAAATCTGCATACAGCTGGGTCACTGAAACACCAGCCACTGTTACTGAGAGGCCAATTCACAACATCTCAGGCTGCGCAGTTTTAGCTTGGACAGAACTTGTCAGCACTCAAAATTTTCTCAGCTGCATGACAACTGAAATGTGCAATGTACATGCAAGTAGTTTTTTTTTTCAACTCATTTTTTTGTTACCAAAACTTATTTGTGAAAATTTCTATTGTTTCCACCTTCTCTTCATTCATTTCTGATGTGTTATTAGTCAAAACAACCAATTCACCTGACAACTCAGCTTATAAAAATTGACAAAACTCTATACAAGCCTACTTTCCAGTCCTTACTGGTATATGTGAAGACTTTTCTGCATCACAACTCATTCTGCTGCCAAATTCCTTTCATTCAGATTATTCTGAAGGTCTGACACCACAACCACAGGCCTGAGTATAGTGGTTGGCTGGCTGTAACCTTGATCTCTCCTCTTTTCCCTGCATATCGTTGTTTAAGTTTGAAAATCGCTTTGCAGACTGGAACCTTAGTTGAGGTATATGAAGTTGAATAAAACCACTTTTGCTAACTTTTCAACCCCTGTCTGACCTTTATTTTTGTTTCCTTAATTATTTCTTGCCTGTCTCAGCTTTTGTTTCAAGCTGCCAGTCAGCTCTGATGAAGCGTATCCATGAAAGAGACACTCCAGAACAGGACAGTCGTGGTCCAATACACATCCTGACTATGTAAGACCTTGGTGCCATTCAGTTCGGGCAATAGGTGCGTAAACAATCTGTGTTCGGAGGCATAATGTATTTTCATTGTTATCTTCATGATTAAAGCACAAAAAGAGAAATCATAAATCCAACGGATGCCCTACGTGATCCCAGGTGAAATCCTGCTGTTTATAGCTTCCAGACACATGGATACAGTGTGTCTACACTCCACGGTGTTTCGTCAACAAACGAACAAAAAACACAGACATACCCATCACTCTCACTTCAAAACTGTTCTTCTCCAAGTCTGTTTTACACAACTAGCTCCAGATCACAATTCATTGTGCAGCAAAAATGGGGCAACAACAGTTCTTTCATTAACTGAGCTCAGAACCCTTATCTCTCGCTTTTTGGAAAGACATTCTTTACCACAGGGCCACCTGTCCACACTGATGAAGGCTGTACAGCGAACCCCATGACAGAGACTGACCTCACCTGGTGACTGCCAAACTGAGGTCTGCTTCACTGCATGGTCAGAAGTCATCGGACAGCTGGGACAGGATGTCATCGTCCAGTTCTGAGACACACACACACAATCAACTATGAGTAGACAGATGAACACTGAACTGTGAACAATATTCACATCATTTTCTGTTATGATTATCCACACCTTACGCCCTCCCCATCAACCACTCCAGCCTCTCGCCCCACCCTCTCCCCCTTCCCTGTCTTTTCAAACCTTGCTGAAGTACGGATGGCTAGCAGCAGAACTGATCTTGTTCAAACCTTAAAGCATACTGTCAACCTAAGGTACATCACTGCAAACTGAAAATTCATGTCATCATACTGTCAGATCAGTTCAGGTACAGTCCACATAAACTAGAAACCATGCAGTTTACTGCTTCAACATATGACTGACTTATTCATGTGCATTTCTCTCTCTCGTATATTACATCCACATACTATTTTGATATTAGCACTAAATCAATAAACTGATTCTCACTGTTTGAAATGAGACATTACAATACATACAAAGAAGCATATGATTGAATGACACTCACCTTCATCCCACATTAAACTGGCTCCTTTTCCTGCAGAGTGTGTCTCCATGACTATGGCTCCACTCAAGGTCGGTGCTGTGGTCAAAGGCAGCTGTGGTGCTGCAGACCATCTAGTCTCTTCAGTTTTCTGGGGCCCGCTGTCTGAACCTGTGTGTGTAGACTGCTGCCACCGACCCTGCCCTTCCCCATGAGGAGTGACAGCACTGTGCTGTGTTGCACCTTGGCTGGGCGAGTCACACGCTTTGCATTTGAAAGACCACTTGGACTGCTGAGGAAGCCGAGTGACAGCACTGTGTTCACAAGGAGCTGGGACACTAGATGCTGTCTTCCCTGCCCTTCCAACAGTGTTTGGTGCAGCTGATGTGCTCAAAGAAGTTGATCTGCCCAGACTACAGCCAGCAGACAGAGCACTGGCATGACCACCAGAAACACTTGTCTGAGGAGGAGCCTGGTTTGTGTTTGGTGCCAGCTGTGCTCTACAAGGTGTTGGGGGCTGAAGCCTACAGTTAGGGGTCTGGTTGTTGCTGAGATTCCAGTTTCTGCTCCCACCGACGCATGACTGTACTGACTGCCCAACAGAACTATTTGGACCAGGAGTGGTTGGAGTCTGGTGTCTCTGAGAACTGCGTGAGTTATGGACAGAACTGCCTTGGGAAAATGAAGATGTCACTGTGTTACCAGGGGTTGGAGTTCTCATCTGTGGTGATGCCGAAGTCTTTGTGAATGCAAAGCGACCAGTGCCAGCAGGAGTCATGGACGACGGCGCCTGTTGAGGTCTGTGAGGCATGAATGGTCCTGAGACAGAGCCGCGCGCTCCTTGAAACGGAGAACTGCTGAACAGCCTGGAACTTGGAGCTGATCTGCCAACAGAGGCACCCCCACTGGGAGACATGGATGTCTGTGCAGAAGCACCCCGCTGTCGAAGCCTGGTCAGAGCAGCCTGTTTGGCGATGTTGGCCGCCTCCAGCAGCTCCAACTCTGCAGCTTGGACATAGGTCTTCACCAGGTCCTGACAGGGCTGAACAGTGCCGTGGTCCAGGGGGGTGGGGAGGGCGACCGGTGCTCTGTCGCCATGGGCAGGGTAGATGGCAACAATGTTGCCGGCAGTGATGTTCAAGTAGTGTGTGCGTGCTGAGGGGCTGATCACACTCACCTGAATAAACATACACACACACAAAAACCTGTATGAGTTTAGACTACCAAACAGCAAAGTCCCATCTCTATGTCAACAAAGATCAACCATCAAAGCACTGACAGTGTGCAGTCATAGATACATTAGTAGCATTTGCATTCCCCAATCTACTGGTATTAGAATATATGTGCATACTTCACATCGAAACTAGTTTGCGCAAACCATGGACAGCATGCACTCCGGTTATGGATGTGCCAAAGTACACACACCGTAAGCACAATTCCAATCAACATGATAGTTAAAAACAAAGAAACAAACTAGCAACAACTATTTTCAACTTGGAAGCAAACACAATACTAGCAAGGAAATGGAGAGGTAAAGGTTAGCTCTGACCTGCATCCAAAACCTAAAGGCCACAGTGGGCAGAGTTACAGATGGATGCGACTACCTGTGCAAGCATGTGATAGTCCATTTATAGTCCATTTGCATCTGTTGGACATGCACAATGTGGTCTGATCTCATCAAATGGTCTGTTGATAATATCAGTTCCTAAATTACATATATCTATTTGTTCTGATACTTGTTTGTTTTACACATTTAGGATGCGTTTTAATACAACTATCAATTTTAGCTCTGCCAATGACACTGTGAGTGCATGAGTGTACGAGCTAGAAAGCACAGCTTCCACCATAAGCTTGGCGTCCTATGCAGTCTAAATAACATGCTCTATATTTCAAAGCACCTTAAATATGGATGTAATAGATGTTCTCTTTCAAGTGAAAGGGCGCATCCTTTATTCCAAAGTGCCTGCCGGTATTCTGAAAATGTAAGTTTAAACAAATCCCTCAACAAACAAGTCCCACAAGACACACAAGGACAGAGGTACATTAACAAACTAAAGGAGACAGAGGACAGGAGGAGCCTGACCTGTCGAAGCACAAGGGCCGCTCCCGTCTGCAGCTCCATGCTGAAGTCTTTGACCGCCTCCCGGTGCAGAGTGCCCGCCATCTGACCTGGACCCACACAACACACACTTCGCTGTGGGCTTCCTGTCAAAAGCGCCCTACCTTCTGCCTGCGATGACACAGCCTCTGTCAGAGTTCCGACCAGAAAATTATCTCCAAATTCACATGCTTTCCCAAACTTTCTCAAATCCGTGCTTTATGTTTTTCTTTTTTAAGCCAAAAATTGCTAAATCAACACATTTAGGCATTCTGGATTTGTTGCTGCTAGTGTCGCAATACAAATCAAGGGAAAGAACTCTGAATTTCCCCATAGCGGTTTGTCACAAAAAGTAAACAACGAGCAAAGGCACAACAACAACAAATCTTTTAATTTGGTTATTTGCTTTAGATCTTTTAACGCAGTTCTGTCTAATGATTGTAATGGTCATGCGCTGTATCTGGTAAACAATGTGTCATTTTTCCCAGTTGTTACAGGCATTCTCAAATGTTCTAAAACTTGAAAACCCTTGAAAATTCCAGCTCAGTTTTTCAACACTTTTCCAGTTCATACAACATATAAACCCTGTGCATACCTTACTCATTCTACTCTTCCATACCATATAAAGCCATACTAAGGCTCATTCTGCTGTGTGCTCATTGTATCAGCACCAACAGCGCATACACAATAATCCTTGTCAGTCACTGTATGGTCACTCACAAGAACATACACTGCGCTACTGCCAATTCACTTCAGCCGTGATCAGTTAGTATCTGTTCTGACACAACCAACATCGGTCATAAAGAGACAAGGACACAGAAGGCCACGGAAGTTGAGATTTTTCTTGATCTATGATTCACAAGAACAACAATCATAAAAAATTCTGCACAAGTAATTAGTCTGCTTGCAAGACATATCAGGTATGAGCTAGTGGCTGACTGATTTCACTCTATTACTGTCACAACTTAAGCTACCAAACACACACACACACACACACACACACGCACCACACACATACACACACACACACACACACACACAAAACATTCCTTCTCTTTTCATTCGCCTTAAAAAATATGCTGTGAAAATCCTTTTGTTTCAAACCCTTTAATATCACATTATCAGGGAGACAAAGAGTCACTGGTTGGTTATCAGGCATAAAATGATGAAAGTCCGGAAAAAAAGGTGACTTTTTAAGGACTCAGGCTCAACATGTGCTGTTGTGGGGCACTAACCTGTGGGGTCACGCAGAACCACACTGGCATCGGTGCCCTGAAAGTCAATGGATTCCAGAACACCCACCATAAGGGGCACCTTGCCTTTGGGCAGCAGTCTCCGGCTGGCCTGACAACACACAAATCAACAAATCATTCATATCTCCGGGGAACTGGAGATCCGATTCCGAACAGGGTTGATTAGATTAAATAGTATCCAGAGGGTTTTTTTTATTCTTCATGTGCTGAACCCACGGTGGATGTTTTGCTCTGTGCATGGATCACAACAGAACAATGAACAAGGAAAAACTTCATATTCTCATGTTGAATGTGTAGTGGGGGCAAACAGAAGGCCTTGTGGGATATTATGAATGTGCAATAGACTTCTGAAAAGGACAAAAAGAAAAAAACAAGAAAGGAATACCCACACACAGAATCCCACTACGTCTTTTGGGTGTGACCGAATGTCAACTCAAGTAGAAAAGAAAAGAACATGAACACACATACACTCCCATGAAGTCCCACCACTTTTATAATAGACCATAGGAGTGACTCCATTTCAGCTAAAGAGCAAAGGAAGGAGACAAACTTTTCTAAATGTCAAAGGTGTATCAATCCCCCCCCCCCCCCAAAAAAAAAATCATTAGCATGGCCCTGCCCCTGCCCAGACTACCACTCAACAATTCTTTGGATTACCTCCCTTGATAACAAAAATCGGCGACGCAGACATGCTGTAAATCAATAAACTGATGAAGGCATTCTTTAAAGCTTCAGCAGTCTATCTGAAAGAAGAGATGTTTAGTATGAAATACGGGACAACGACGAACCATGCCATGACAGGACCTGATCTTTCTCATTCGTTTATTTACTGATTGTTCCCCTTGATAACAAGGATCTCTTCTTGGAATCAACAATGTTACATGGCATCACAGTATTTACATAAAATCATAAACAATCATCACATTATTTACATACACTTATAAACAATCACACAGTTACAGTTCTAAAGGTATAATCCTTATTGCCCTCCAACCAAAAAGAGCCTTTTCAGTGAAATTAGGCAGGCTGGGAACACCTGTCATTCTTCTTAGCTTTCCACTCCCATGTTCAATTAAAAAACAAAAAAAAAAACAACAAAGAAAAACATTTCAATGTTACTAAACTTATATTTAAAAAGTAAAATGTGAAAGGAGGCACAAGAGAGTTGACAACTTTTGTCATTAGCCACAATCAAGAGGTTATAAAAACAGGAAACATTCTTTTTATCTGTCTCGTCTTGAATGCTCCCCCTTTTCAATGACTCCCCTTTCCTCCCCAAACCAATCCCCTTTTCCCCTCCTGCCCCACTCCTTCACAGGTACTAGTCCCACACTGCTCATTTCAAATCTCCGTACACAGCCACACCAGATTTCTCACAGCCCAGCATCAGCAGTCCACAGAGTGCAATCAGAATCAGTCATCATAAGGCAACCCACTAGAGGAGACACTGCACTGCTGCCGAATCACTTCAGTGATAAACAGTAAACAAGTGGGGTATTTTTTGCTCCTATAAGAAAACCTAACACAGAGTAACTTTTATTCAAGACTGGCACAGCCTTTTAAACTTGAATAAAGTCAGACAAATACATAGACGAACAATCTAATAGTGGGGGAAAAAAACAAGCGCAGGCCAACAACTGAACTGTCTTCACAGTAATGACTTGGCAAAGATTTGGACTTAAGGGGGGGGGGGGGGGGGGGGGGAGTTTGAAGATGGAGAAACTGGGAACATGAAATTAAGAAAATATGTTACAGATATGAAAACTCTTCACTAGCTGCATAAGGGAACCATCGCAATCCCTTTTGAAGGCAGATATATTTGTATTGCCTGCTCCGAGGCCTTTCGTCCGCTGGGTCGGAACTCATCAGGGAGACACGGCTGGTTGTGTCTGCGCTCCTGGCGTCAAATAGAGACATACCACAGTCCATAATACTGTGGTATTCTCACCACCAAGGGTGCAAAAAAAAAATCCAATAGCACCCCCAAAGCAGCCAACGAAGAGTAGTAAATGAAACCAAATGAAAGTGTGTGGAGAAAAAAAGTTGCTGAGAAACTAAAGACATTATGCAAATAGTATAAAATGTAGGGGACAATCTTTGAGCCTACGCTTGAGGATCCACCCAAAGATGCAAGGGAGATCAAAAGACAAACACACAGACGGACAGAAACAAATACAAATAACCTCAATTTAATCAAAACAAAATCAGAAATGAAATGAGGCAGGGAACAATAAACGATAAGCAGTAAACCACTTGTTTACTGTTTATCGTTTATTGTTCCCTGCCTCATTTCATTTCCCACTTCAGTGACGTTCAGTGGTGTCTGTTCTGATCCAACTTACGTAGCCCCCTACTGACGGCAATAACTGCTTACTTGAGGAGGCAGAGTGAGCAACCATACTCCTCTGGAAGGCATCACCACGTCGATCTAGCGACAGTCCCCATGATCTTGCTAACTCCCCTATGACTCGCACTCACAACAGACATGAAGAGGACATTCCAAGGAAACTTGAGTCAGCACAGGAATTGGGCATGAAGGGCCACAAAATCTGAGACCTTTTTTTTTTGCTTTTAATGATGATACATAAGGATGAGGATGATGAAGAAGATGCTGTGGACGTTCATTCTGGTCAGAGATAGAGCTGTACTCTGTCCTTCCTTTCATAACAGAAAACGGGCTGGCTTCATTCAAAAAAATTTCTCTCAAAAGCAGATAACACCAGAGGGCACAGCTGTGGTGTCCATCACTACCTTATGCAGCATGGCCCGCAGAGAAAACTTGGTCAGCACACTGTCAGCATCTGGCTGAAGGTCGGCAACCAAGGACTGCCACGCTGCTCCGCCAAACAGTTCTCCTGCCTGTGTGCTGCTCACCTCCTCCTGTAGACAGCAACCATGTCCTGTCAGCACAAAGTAACCCTATCCCCCAGGATACATGTAAAATCAGGAAATGACCCATAGGTTGTTTTTTTTATGAGTCCAAATATCAGACAGTCTGATAACAAGGCTAAAATATCCAACTGATTCAATCAAGAAGTCAAATCTATCATTACTTCAGTTCACAGGTGGTCAATATCTCATTCATACTTTTTCACAGCTGACATGCCAGTGTCTATGTACCATTCCATGGAGATCGTCTGTTCTTAGCCGCAGCCTCATTCTGAGACAGGTTTACCACCGTCTGTTATCACGCAACTCAAGACCTAACACAACTTCCAACTACTGCTACAAGTTCCTGATGGCTTTCTTTGTAACAACATTCAACGATCTGATTTTGAGAACATTCTACATGGAAATAACTTCACCTGTGAAGAGATATGAATTCAATTGCATCGACTTGTAAAACTTTCTGCATTGCCAAGTTTAGATCTGATTTTGAGAACATTCTACATGGAAGTAACTTCACCTGTGAAGAGATATTAATCCAATTGCATCAACTTGTAAAACTTTCTGCATTGCCAAGTTTAGATCTGATTTTGAGAACATTCTACATGGAAGTAACTTCACCTGTGAAGAGATATTAGTTCAATTGCATCGACTTGTAAAACTTTCTGCACTGCCAAGTTTAGATCTGATTTTGAGAACATTCTACATGGAAGTAACTTCACCTGTGAAGAGATATTAGTTCAACTGCATCGACTTGTAAAACTTTCTGCATTGCCAAGTTTAGATCTGATTTTGAGAACATTCTACATGGAAGTAACTTCACCTGTGAAGAGATATTAGTTCAACTGCATCGACTTGTAAAACTTTCTGCATTGCCAAGTTTAGATCTGATTTTGAGAACATTCTACATGGAAGTAACTTCACCTGTGAAGAGATATTAGTTCAATTGCATCGACTTGTAAAACTTTCTGCATTGCCAAGTTTCATTCAGCCTCTAGCGTTCCTTCCAACTTTTCATGTCAACATTCACAAACTTTCAGAGACTTTTTCAAAGATCATTTACTCCATTATTCCCTTGCCTTTGAAGCAAACTCAAAATGAAAATTTCACCTTAAGTCGAGGCAAATGACTTTCTTGTATGAGGTGAGAGTGCATTCTCCTTTTCCTAACAAAGTAATCCTTTTCTACAATATCCTAACAAAGTAATTGACTTTTTGCACAGCAAGCAAAAGGCTCGCCTCTTACTTTTGCTGCCAGTTCATATATTTCGCCTCCTTCAATTACTTAACAATGAAGCAACAATTCACGGGCATTTTCAAGGTTGATTTGATTGCCAGACTGACGGACCTGGACATTGTCAAGGGATGAAACACTAAGTTTTTCAAGGACTAGCGTTCCGAGAAACAGGACTTCCACGTTGAACAAATTGCAAAGGAGCTGCAGTTAAGAGGCCAAAACATTTTGTTGGACACCTGATCATCATTTGGGGAACAAAAGTCATTCAAAAGGTTTGTCAGCATCCACATATATTTACAAACTGTTTCAAGATTATCACATACCCCCGTCATTTTTCAGACTTTCTTAGACTTGGAAATGGCACTCCATGAGCTATTGCCTTGTGTGTGTGTGTGTGTGTGTGTGTGTGTGTGTGTGTGTCTGTGTGCGTGTGCGTGTGCACGCGCGCGCGCGTGTGTGTGTGTGTGTGTGTGTGTGTGTATTTACTACAGCGTGAGTGTGCAGGAATGCTTCACACAATGTATGTATTACAGAAATTTACTGAAGTGGTCAACTGACCTCTTCCTTTTGGATAACCCTTGAAGACATTATGTCTTATTGGTGCAGTTTTAAAACAACAACGCTTGACCTTTTCAGAATAGTCTATAAATGACAGTAGTAGGTATTTCTTCATTCAACATGACTGTCAGCAATTAACAGATGTCCGTTAATTTCATCCAGCAGTTTTGGTACCTCCGGAGCTCTAATATGCAAATTGTACAGAGCATTTTGTCATGAAAGTGCAAAAAAAACTACAGGTAGGAACGTTTCAAAACACCCCAACCGATCACACAGCTGCCTGTGTTCACAGGTGGCAGTATTCATCACTTGCCCAATACAGAGATCGCCTAACCCATCCAATAGGCATCTGTGAACATGAACGTAGTATAGGCAAGTCTGTTTCTCATCCTAATCTGTTACTCATCCTACATCTGTTTCTCATCCTACATCTGTTACTCATCTACATCGGAATGACAGCCTAAAAGAAATGGAGACAAAAGCCTAACAGCATCCCATGATGCCCCTCTTACTTCTGGTTTGCTGCTGCCATCCTCTGGCACAATGTGTGGAGGGCTGGTGCCAGGACTCTTCCTCATGATGGACGCCAGCTCCGAAGGCTTCTGTCACCACAACCACATTGTTTATACATGTACATCACATTGATCAAGTCCTCGACCATCAAACATACCTGAATAAACTAACTAAAAGAAAAATCTACTTCATTATGACAATATGGTTTACAGAAGTCGGCCAACCAGTGCAACTTCATTGTGTAAACGTTACAAATTCTCATATCAGTTAATCACACACACACACACACACACACACACACACACACACACACACACACAATGCACACACAATAAACAACATTTACAACACACTCACACAACACACACACACCCTCCCGCCCCCCTCCTCTCTGTTCCACACACAGATGCACACATACACAAACAACAAACACATTCTCCCACACACCAATTATCAATTCAAAAAACAAAGAAAGAAAGAGACCAATCTTTCCACACAATCACACATGCTCATTTACAATTACATACACCAATTTGTTAGTAATGTTACTATCAAAACACAAATTGCAGCCTGTACTTTAGTGTCATGTATCAGAACAATACGACTACATCAGAGCATGATCAGAAGAATACTAGAGGGAGCTTACAGCAAGAGGCAGTAATCCAGCAGGCCTGGGAATTTCCGCTGACTTCGTCTCTTTGAAGGCACAACGCCATCACTGGGAGCAGTGGCAGGTCCAGCGTAACTTGCATCCCCACTTCTCTGACACACTGCCACTTCTTCTATCACAGACTTTGGAACTACAGGAGAGAAACAGGACAAAACAAAAAAACAT
This sequence comes from Conus canariensis, assembly GCA_033310375.1. Lineage (NCBI taxonomy): Eukaryota > Metazoa > Mollusca > Gastropoda > Neogastropoda > Conidae > Conus > Conus canariensis. The sequence continues at coordinate 8,487,211 of CM065721.1, read as the reverse complement.
TATGATCCATTATTTTTATATCCCTTTGCTTAAAAATTTTGTCTCTCTCTACGTAAACGGATGTTCATATCAACGGTAGCTTGGGAATGGTCTCTCCACAAAATCTGAATATGTACAATAATTTGTGCAATGAAAGTTGGCTTCACAGCAGTCTATTCTAAAAGAACACTGTCCAGGTCTTGACAAATTCAGGCACCAAGGCAAGTGCAAAAGCAGGTAGGTCAACAGATTTCCCAATCAAAATTGGCCGTCTTCCTCGAGTGTTTCTCTAAGAATTTCTTAAAGATAACAGCTTTAATTTCAATCTGGAAAATTTTGACTTCCATCGTTCTCACTCGCTGCAAATGTGCTGATACAGTTAAAAAAAATCCTGCTGGTTCCACACACACTGTTTTTGATGTAAAGTAGCCTCTTGTCAATGGTGGCTGGTCATATATTTCTGAGGCTCTCCTTCTTCTGTGACCTTAGTTATTACATCACTACCACATTGCTTTGCCACTGCAGTCTTCACACCACCATGATCATAGGAAAACACTTCTCTTAGAGCAGTAAAGGTTCAAAACAGCATGCAAAATGGGGAAAGTAGAGGGGGAGACAGGATTCAAATAGCAAGACACAGATCCTGAATGTGATCGTCTACATTGAAGAAAATTATTCCTTCATCATTCTAACAACAGTTCAAGTAGTATAAAAACAAGGCTGCTGTGTTGGAATTTCCCACTAATGTTTGGTTTGCTTTTCATTTTGATGCTTGCTACTTCTTGGGAGGGGAGAAAAAATAGTACAATTCTTCAAATCATGGGTGAATGAAAAACTATGACAGGATAGTAGAACGTTTCATCCACTAGCTCACTGGCTAGTGAAAATATGTAAACTACTGCAATACTTCCATCAGTCTGCACGTTCCAATATCGACAATCTTAAAAAAAAATTTTTTTAAGTTTGGAGTACTACACTATCAACAATAGTCGATTCCTTGAAAAAACTGTAAGCAACACATTAAAAATGATTCATATTGATAATTTATCATTACTGACATTATGAGAAGTGATATTCAATAACTTAATGAGCCCAGATTTTCAGCAGACCATGATTATGATTACCAGAGTTAGTTGCAGGCAGACAGTTTACATCCGTAAGCACTCGCATCTTCTTTGTCTTAGGACTCCCTGAGTGTTCTCCATTCCCATCAGCTATTGAAGACACTGGAATCACCATGTGGTTACTTCCCAAGAGGCAGGGGACATTGTTGGCACTGGTGGCAGGGGTATGGGTCGGACTCTGCTTCTCTTCCCCAGGGCAGTGATTGCTAACATCTTGTAGGATGTCCCTGAGGTTCTCCTGCCAATTTAGAATTATAGCATTCGTGTAATGAAACATACATACAATGTACAGTAACAATTTTGGAGGAGAAGTGGAGGGAGGTGGGGGGGGGGGGGGGGGGGGTAAAAACAGGATGCTGTTTTCTCTTTCAAAGGTTTTATCCAAACTCACCTCTGCCCTGTAATCATCACCTTGCTATCAACTGATGATGGCTCTCTCCACTCCAGTGATGAGTGGTTGCACATATATAAAGAATGGAGGACATGTTTTCAGGAACATTCCAACAAATTAGGAACATTCTGCATACATACAACATTCATTTCGTTTATTTTAGCATTAAAGTTGGATTTTTCATTCCCATTGGTGATTTACCCTGTCTGTCACTGAGGAGTGAGATCATGAAGACTTTTTACCTGAAGTTGGTCACTTTAAGACCAGTCATCAAACCCACTAATCCAAACTGCATCCACTACCTGCTTTTAAGCATCCACTTGGGAAATTGCACATCAGCACATTAACAACTAACCTAAGCTAACAAAATCAGGTTAACCTTATAATTCATACCATTTTCTGATGTACTCGGATCAACTGCATCAAGATCAGTCTAGTACATTCAGGAAAAATTATCAAGAAAGAAGTAGAGGATGAGGCGGAAAGACCTCATCAGATCAGTCTCAAAAGCATCTGGGTCTTTGTTGTAACTGTGGCAATGAGGTGGAAAGAGCTCATCAGATCAGTCTCAAAAGCATCTGGGTCTTTGTTGTAACTGTGGCAATGTGCCAAATGTGACTAGCCCTGTGACGATGATGATGAGCATTGTATTCCATACTTTTGTTTAAAAAATAGACCATCAGTCTTGTGCTGGCTTCTCTGATGACGCATTTACATCACTGGGTTTACCCTGTCTGCAATGGGGCAGTGACCTATGTACTGAAAAGAAACCGCAGTCCAACAAAGATTTGACGATGTCCGTGATCCTGCAACTAACTTTTGAACTGGACAGTCTACACTCAAAGCTAAACATGCTACTAACAAAGAGAGAGGAAATGATGGACACAATGTTTGCAGATGCAATCAAGGAAAGAGAAAACAGAGAAGAGAAAGAACATACTGACAGTAAATCTAAAGGAGAGCTCCAAATCCTCAGTGGATGGAAAAAGCGTGATGATTTGAAACAGGCTAAAAATTTTTAAAAGCAAATGTTAAAAACAGTAGGCTTGGCAGAAGGTGAACTGAATGAGCTGTGCATCTTGGAAGTAAAGGGGGAAATAGGCCTAGAATGCTGATGCTGACTAAGCGACTGGAAGCGGTGAAACCAGACAGACAGTTCTTTTTTTATAGCCTCAGAACTGAACGAAGACCAGAGTGGAAAAATGCTGACTACACCCAAGAACAGTGAGAATTATGTAAAGTATTATGTCATTTACAAGGGGAAAAAATGGAAGAAAGAAGGAAAGGTGGGGTGGGAGATAATAACAGTGTGCAGAAAGAAGACTGAAGAGTACAACGAACTAAAAAGATAAACTGCGCCTAAGAGAGAGAGAGAGAAGGGGGGGGGGGGGGGGGGGGGGGAGGGAGTGACAGGAAGAGATGGAGGACCTTTCTAAGTTTCTTCAAGCTGCTCTGTTCCATTTTTAAATTTCAATGCTGGCAAAAGACATCAGCTAGACAATGATCCACCAGCGACAGCTGGTCCAGTTAGTGTTACTGAAATAGTATCATAGTACTACTTGTAGTAGATTCATTCAACATTCAACTCTACAAAAGCCGTTGCTCGCATGCAGTCATGTTTCTTTCCCTGCAGTCCCTTCCCTTCTTCCAAGTCAATACGAATTACTTCCCGTTTCAGATACCACATTCCTTCCCTCCCAAGTTGAAAGCTTTCCCTTGAATAAAACAATTAATGCATGCATTTTTCTGAAACATAAAAGAAAAATATTAATAGAAACTGTAGAATTAACCTAAGACTGTCCTTTCTTTATCAAACTGGTTTTTTTTTTTTTCTTTCACCAGTTCATGATATAGTCTTTGAATCTGACTGGAGTTGATTTTGCTCTGCATGGTCGCTTTTCTTCTGCCGCTTCAACCTGAGGCTGTGATGTGACTTCTTCTGCTGATTTTCTGTCAGGATTAGCATCAGCTTCTGTAGTTGCACTGGGTGAGCTGATGGTCTTCTGTTCTGGCTCCATTACTGACACACTGTCTGGTAATGGCACTTCAAGATCTTCTGTATCCTGCCCTTCCGTCTCCTTCCTGTAGCGTGCCAACATGTAATCAACATGCCGCTTTTGTACACGTCCATCTCATTCTGACAGTTTCACCACATAGGATAGTGGACCCGTGACTTCTGCGACAATTCCAGGCAACCATTTTGATCCAGTTCTGAAGTTCTTGATATAGACCAAACTGCCCACTACAAACTTGCGACCAGCTGCTCGGTCATGATTGAGTTTTTGCTGAATTTGTTTCTGATCCACTCGTCGTTCCACACTGGGCTGTACCAGATCAAGACGAGTTCTCACCTTTCTGTTGAAGAGCATTTCTGAAGGAGACAGACCTGTGGTTGTATGAGGGGTGGTCCTATATGCGAGCAAGAATCAATATAGCTTAGTTTCCACAGAACCCAAACGGCAAAAGAAACAAACTGCAGCGTTACTGGAACACGACAAAAAAGCAGAAGAGCACACAAAACAAAGTGTGAAGTAACGCAGTTTTAATGCACGACACAAAACAGGACAAGAAATTTTCGGCAATATGCCTTCCTCAGCGACAAAAAAATACAGACATAAACATGCACAATACTCCCCTTGTGAAGTCCAATTTCCACAGAACCCATTTTCTGTTTTTTTAGTCCATCTTTCACCGTGCCCACAGCTCTTTCAGCCAGTCCATTTGTTGATGGATGATAAGGAGCTGATTTGATGTGTTTGATGCCATTGGCTTTCAAAAACAGTTCGAACTCCTCACTGATGAAACACGAACCATTGTCTGAAACCACAGTCTCTGGTAACCTGTGAACTGCAAATGACTGCCTCAGTTTTTCCATGGTGGCATTTGATGTTGAAGTGTTCATGGGATAAGCATCAATCCACTTTGAGTGAGCGTCAATAACAATCAAAAACATCCGCCCCATAAATGGACCAGCATAGTCGATATGAAGTCTGCTCCACGGATGATCCAGCCACTCCCATGGGTGTAAGGGCGCATCAGCTGGCATAGACCTGTTTGTCTGACATCTCACACATTTTCACATGCTGTTCAATTTCGTTGTCCATTTTTGGCCACCAGATATAACTTGGAGCCAAGCCTTTCATCTTGCATGTGCCTGGATGTCCCTCATGAAGATCCTGCAACAGCTTTGGACGTCCCTTTGGTGGAACCACCACACGCGAGCCCCACAGGATACAGCCATCATAAACACTAAGCTCCGTTTTTCTTGAAAAGTAAGGACGAAGTTTATCATCACCAGTTTTCTCTGGCCATCCTTTCAGTATGTAATTTTGAACTCTTGACAGCACTGGATCAACAGCAGTCCACTGTTTGATTTGTCTGGCTGTGACAGGCATGCAATCTATCTGATCCCACAACATCATTATCTCCCCTGGATAATCAATTGTACCTGTACAGACCCTTGTGAGTGTTAATGGTCGCATAGTCTTTTGAAGCCTCATCCAACTCTAGCTGTAAGTATGCTTGTGTTAAGTCCAGCTTTGTGAAGTATTTGAACTATTTCCCTCCACTCAGATCAGCCAAAAGATCATCAGTTTTTGGTATGGGGTAATTATCAAGTTTTGAAACCTGATTAACTGTTACTTTGTAATCACCACAAATTCTGACAGAATTGTCTGGCTTCATCACAGGAACTGTTGGTGCTGCCCAATCAGAAAACTGTACTTTCTCTATTGTTCCTTCTGCTTCCATTTTGTCTAATTCGTCACTGATCTTCTGTCTCAAAGCATGTGGTACTGGTCTTGGTTTGAAATATCTGGGTTTGGCTGCAGGGTCTATGTAGATTTTGGCTTTCGCTCCTTTAACTGTGCCTCGTGTGTCTTCAAATACTTCACAGTAATCACACAGTAACTCTTTCAGTCTGGAGTTTTCCTTTTTCACATGCAGAATTTCTCCCCAGTCCAATTTAAATTCTTGCAGCCAATCTCGACCCAACAAATCTGGTCCATTGCCCTTGACCACTGTAACCTGACATTCTTTTGGCTGACTGTTCTTGTAGGAAACAGATACTGAACAGATTCCTAACACTGGAATTTCTTCACCTGTATAAGTTCTCAGTTTCTGTTTTGATTTTGTCAGTGGAAAACAAGCTTTCCCTTTCACGTTTTCCACTGTGGCTTCACATAATACAGTTAATGATGCTCCAGTATCAACCTCCATGCTAATTTTCTTGTCATCAATGTTCATGTCTACCAGATATGGTTTCTGCTTACTTTTTCCTTGCTGTAATTGTGCACAAAACATAGAATACATTTCACTGTCTTCAGTATCTGAGTCTGTGTCAACAGTCTCTGTATACTTCATGTTTCTGTAGTTTGCTGAACCCCGAGCTGATTGTTTGGAATTTTTCTGCATCTGACTTCTATTTGCCAATTTCATTCTACATTTCCGAGCAATATGGCCACGTTTGTGACAGAAATGGCACTCAGAGTCTTTGAATGGGCATTCATGGGGTTCATGACGACCCCCACATCTGTAGCAGTCACTCAGATTATTAAATGTTTTGGACAATTTCTGTGACATATTCTGCTTCTCTGCTACATTTACTGAAGCCTGGGCCAAACTGCTACTTGATGTGTAAGTAGCAGTGCCTTTCTGTAAATCTGCTGCCCCTTGTTTTGCCATTTCCATGGCTGTAGCCGTTTCTAGAGCATTCTGAAAACTCAGATCTTTCACTGCAAGCAAACGTCGCTGGATACGATCGTCATTAATTCCACAAACCAGGCGATCTCTTAACATCAAATCAAGAGTGTCCCCAAAATTACAGTGTTGTGCTATGTTGCGTAACTGAGCAACATAGGATGCCACACTCTCCCGCTCCTGTCTGGAACGAGTATTAAACTTAAAACGTTGGACAATCTCTGAGGGTTTAGGTTGCACATGATCCTTTACTTTATCTATAATTTCTTTGAAAGTTTTTGTACCTGGTTTCACTGGTGCGAACAGATCGCATATCAGTCTGTACGTTGTACTGCCACAGACGGTCGGCAAGATCGCTCGCTTTTTTTCGTCACTTGCGACGTCGTTCGCTTCAACGTTCAGACGTTCGACATATTGTTCCCAGTCTTGAGAAGAATCGTATTCTTCAACTTTTCCAAATGTTGTAGTCATCCTCGTCGCCAAAATGTAGTAGATTCATTCAACATTCAACTCTACAAAACTACTATACTACTTACTAGCATAAGTATTGATCAAAACAATAGTAGATCGCAGATGACTTTCTCTTCACTCTGCGAGTTAGTCCAATAATCCGAAAATCGT